>CAUYRT010026596.1:0-37957 GCA_963574885.1 Lepilemur ruficaudatus
CCATTTTTGTAATGTTTGAGTCCCAGCTATAGGTATGCCCATCACCAAAATAGCATTCATAGTACCCATTACGTGCGTAGGTTTATGCTCCTCCCTTCCTGCCTGCTCCCTCCTGGTTGATTTCCACTGAGTTTTACTTCCCTCTGTGCACATGTGTGCTCACCGGTTAGTTCCAAGTTAATAGTGAGTACATGTGGTGTTTGTGTTTCCATTCTTGAGACACTTCACTTAGGAGAATGGTCTCCAGTTCCATCCATATTGTTGCAAAAGGTATTAATTCCACGTTTTTATGGCTGAGTAGTACTCCATGGTATAAATAAATATATATATATATATATATATCACCTTTTATTCATCCACTCATGAATTGATAGGCACTTGGGTTGATTCCACATCTTTGCAATAGTGAATTGTACTGCAATAAGCATTTGAGTGCAGGTGTCTTTTGGATGAAAAGTCTTCTTTTCCTTTGGGTAAATACCCAATAGTGGGATTGATGGATTGAATGATAGGAATACTTTTAGTTGTTTGAGGAATCTCCATACTGTTTTCCATAGGGGTTGTACAAATTTACAGTACCACCAACAGTGTATAAGCCTTCCTTTCTCTCTGTATCCATGCCAGCATCTATTGTTTATGGGCTTTTTAATAAAAGTGATTCTAACTAGGATAAGGTTTTAATTTGCATTTTCTATATGATTAGTGACACTGAACATTTTTTCGTATGTTTATTGGGAATTTTTATTTCTTCTTTTGAGAAGCTTCTATTCATGTATTTTGCCCACTTTTTAATAGAGTTATTTGTTTTTTCTTACTGGGAGCTGGATGTCCAAGATCAGGGTGTCAGCATGGGGGGGTTCTGGTGTGGGCCATCCTTCAGGTTGCAGTCTGCCAACTTCTCCTTGCATCCTCATATGGTGGAAAAGGTGTGAAAGAGCTCTCTGGGGCCTTTCTCTGGGACATATACGTGCACTAATTCCATTGGTCAGAGTTCCACCATCGTTATCTAAGTACCTCCCAAAGGTTCTATTTCCTAATACCATTACATTGGGGGTTAGGATTTCAACATATGAAGTTTGGGTGGACAACAACTTTCAGCCCATAACAACTGGGAACTCAGAAAAGACCATCTGGATCTTAGGGAACCCAATCCTGGTGTGACCATTCATTCTTTCTTTTTATCATTCTCAGTATCAAGAATGTGGACATGAATGTGGATAGTGGATAAGAGCTTAGACTCTGAAATCAAGCTTCTTGAGTCAGAATTTCAGCTCTGCCACTCAGTAGCAGGATGAATTGGGGCAACTCTGAGCCTGTTACCTCATCTATAAAATAGAAATAATCAGAATATTAATGCTAATAACAATAATAACAAAATAACTCCTTGGGTGATGACAAAGATTGGAGTAATATGTGAAAACCACTTAGAATCATGGCAGTGTGTAAGGACTCAATAAATGTTAATTATTCTTACTATATATTGAGATTCCACTATGTGCCAGGTTCCATGATATAAGCTGGACAGACTGTGAGAAACAAAATGTAAAATAATCCTGTTCTATTTGATTTCACATTCTTTAGGAAAAGACTAAGCAAATAATTGCGTAAGTCGTTACAGATTTCCAGCAGTGTAGTGAAGGGGATACATGAAGGAATGTGATTGAACAGGACTTGGAAGCCGGGAAGCCTTCTCTGGAGCAGACAGTCAGGGGCAGTCTTTAGCTGAGGCCTGAAGTGGAGACAGAGGATTCAAGACAGTAGGAAGAACAAATGCAAAGGTCTTGAAGCACGATGAACTTGACATTTTCAAAAAGAAAGAAAGGAAACCCCATGAATGCCGTTTAGGGAGAAAAGGGCAGAAGAGTAGGGAGTGAGCACCAAGAAGTAGGCAGAAGACTGTTCGTGTAGACTATGGCAGAAATATCAGAATAAATAAGTCAAATGGGAATAGTTTTTTCAATGTGGACGTATTCTCCCTACTTTACATGTGCTTTTATTTCACCCATTTACATTTTACTGGATATAAAAGAGGTTAAATAACATTTGCAAAGCCACACCGCCCTCTGCTCTTTGCCTAATTCTGCCGGTTCGCAGGCTCCCATTTGGCTCTGTGTCTCATCTCCGAATAATTCTCCTAGGTCTACTGGCTTTTATGGCACAGCTGGTTCCAGATCTGAACATCAGAAACCACACACCACATTTGGGAAGAGCTAGTCTTAGAAACACCAGTTCCCCCAGCTCCTGTTCTCCTGGAGTTGGTTTCTAGCAACTTACACCTGTTGGTGTTTTGAGGGTCAAAGAAAGACATATTGAACGCATTAATGAGGTCCTTTCCAGTATAATGATAACCTTTCAGCATTCAGAGGTTTGTATAATAAGGACACAGGGACAGTGATATCGCTGTTGTTCGAGCAAAGGATTAATGGCCATTCATGACGAATGTGTATCTGTGCGTGAGTGCCTGCACATGCATGCATAATAGCAACAACGCGGCCTGTAGAAAAACTCAAACAAATTGTGTCAACCTTCCCAGCCTCAGTTACTCATGCGTGAAAAAAAATTAAAAATTTCTCCCCAGCATTATAGCAACAAATACTTCCCATATGCTTTGCATGTGTGAGGTGCTACTCCACAGTCTACTTTATGTACCTTTTATACCTTTATGAACATTTTTACCTCCAGGTAACCCTAACGAGGCAGGCACTTTCACTATCACTATTCCTATTTCATAAATGACAACACTGAAGAATAAGGGAGTCAAGTTAATTGAGCCAAAGTCACAAAGTCAGAAAGTGGCAAAACTAGACTCCAAACCCAAACCGTCCTGCCCCAGAGCCTTCGTTTGTAACGTGTAAGAATGGCGGTTCATACTATGTGCTTAATGTATTTTAGAACATTTCTTTTCACTTCTAAGGGGAATTTTGTGTTGGTTCTGCAGAATGACACCCGTGGACCAACTATAATGATTACAGTTTGTTTTTGTTCCCTGGCCCACTCTTATGGTTCACTTAACCTTTGAACAATAGGGCATATAAAAAAAGATGACAATGTCATCAACAGCCTGACGGATCTCAGTGTGCCTCTATTCCAATGGATGTGGTTGAAAGCCAACAAGATGTTAGAGATTTCTCTTTAGATCATGGCTAGGTTGGTTGTGTGGGAAGAATAAAAGGAATATTGATGCATCTTAGGTATTACCCTAACAGGATGGACAGTCATGGCATTCATAAATTCTGAACTGGGTTCATGATTTCTGTCCTGACCTTCCTACCCTATCAAAATAAAAGTAGCTTCCTTTTCCCTCCCTGCCTCTAAGACTGTTAATTCAGATTTGGGGATGCTCATCACCTTCTGAGACCCAAACAGAGGAGAAGCAATACAGTTGTTTTTGTTGCAACTACTGTATCTTGCTTTGGGAGACTGATTAAATAATTCAGAACTCTATTTCTTTCTGGCTGAGTCCTGCTCGCTCGTACAAAGTCATTCTTTGATTTGTGATATTGTTTTGGCTGAAACATATTCGGTATCTAAACCCTGCCTGTTAGTATGAGCACAGATTTAGTGAATTTCAAAGAAAGGAAAAAAAAAATCTCCAGAGGAAGATTCCCAGGAACCGGCTTTGTCTTTCTCATCTCAAAGTTAGATATCATCAACATACTTATTCCATCCAACAAAATGCTAAAAAGGGGTCCAGGGTTCTATCCAAACACAAAATGGTTCTGATCTCCTTTGCCACCTTTTTATTGACATTCTTTAAAACTGTAAAAAGAGATGTAACATTTCAATGACACTAGAAACTAAGAACATTTTTTTATTTACTTATGCCTCCATCTATTCCAGAAGGGATTCGCAGTGGTTTCCACCTGTGCATGCAACATTACAAAGTAGTACAAATTAAAAGTAAAGTGAAAGTTAATAAAAAAACAAGACAGAGGGAGTGCAATAGAACTTGGTCTAAGGTTAACATACAGCCCAACATGAGCTGAATCCCACCAACAGGTGAAGCAAATATTTGAATTTCTAATTTCTAAGGAAAGTTTGACTGTTTTTCCACTACTCACAATGCCCAAGAAATAAAAAGAAGCCACTTCCCAAGGAGAAGTAAAAGTGTTCTTGACATAAAGATCAGACTGGAATTTATCTCGCAGATCCTTCTAAGGGAATATATATGATCTTAAGAATAATGCCCTTAATAATAGTTTCCTTGTTTTTTTTGTTTTGTTTTGTTTTGCTTTTAATGATTGTTAATAGAGTCTGAAGTTATCCCACCAAAGTATAATTTTGGAAAAAGCAATTTTTCATGAATCTGTACAACATCATCTAGGTTCCCAGCAATCTAGTGACTTGGCTTTGTCCAGAGACGTAGTCTGAAATTTCCAAAATCATCAGTGATATATTTTAAGTAACTTTCTTTCAGAGTTGGGTTTTTTGAATTTTTAATTTTTTTTTTATTTCAGCATATTACAGGGGTACAAATGTTTAGGTTACATATATTTCCTTTGCCCCACCCAAGTCAGAGCTTCAAGTGTGTCCATTCCCCAGATGTCCACACTCACACCTGTTGGGTGTGAATAGACCCACCCCCTTCTCCTGCCTCTGACCTGCCCGACACCCGATGAATGTTACTACTATATGTGCACTTAAGTGTTGGTCAGTTAATACCAATTTGATGGTGAGTACATATGGTGCTTGTTTTTCCGTTCCTGTGATATTTCACTTAGTAGAATGGGCTTCAGCTCTATCCAGGATAATACAAGAGGTGCTAGATCACCATTGCTTTTTGTGGCTGAGTAGAACTCCAGAATTTTTCTTAATTGGTGTTATGATAAATATTGAGTTGAGTCCAAGAGTCTATTCAGTGACATTTTAAAAAATAATGTAGCTTCTTTTGTTACCAGTTGAAATCACACTGCTATAATTTAAGAGACTGATGGCCTAGGTGGGTATAGAGGAAATATTAGAATCCTTGTATAGATACAGAGATGATGAGTGACCTAAGAAGAAAACATTCCTGACTGTAAGAACACCCTACTTCCTTCTGTGGTAAACCAAGGGGTTACCTAGGAAATTGAGCAGGATCATATTCACTTCGGAGCTGAGAAATGAATGATCAAGTCCCCAAATTCTACTCTGTTTAGAGAGGACAAAATAGTGGTGACATGAAATATCATTAAGGCAGATGTTATCTAGATACCAGACTCAGTCAAAATAGAATTTAAAGCCTTCAAAAAGCAGCTCTCTCTGATGCACTCTTAGCAAAAAATTCAATCAAAGTAACAATCAGGCAACTAGTTTGTTAATTGCTATTGATAACTTCGAGAAAAGACACTGTTGGATACAAAGATAAATTGAAATCATAAAAAGAAGGACCCAAAGAAAGATTTTAAGCTGCAGAATGGAGAAGGTACAAGACTCTGCATGAAGGTTTTCTTTATCTTTTCTTTGAAGTAGGTGGCGAGTGTCTCCACTGAGCTGACTGCTACAAAAAGAAGGGATGAGATGTTACTGGGGGTTAGACGGTGTGAAGATGATTTAAGAGGTGAAATATATTTCCTAAGGAGATGAAATAGAAAGAGTCTAATTGTAGTGATGACTCTCTGCAAGATTGTGTGATGTTCATCATCAGAAAAATTGAATACGCAAAGTGACCCAAGTTTAAGGACTAGTTAGGATGTAAGAGGAGGCCAGAGGCATGATTAAACGTACAGAGCCATTAAGGATAGTTGTGGAATGTCTTGCCAAGAAAAGAAATTAGGAAGGAAGGCACATGAAGATATAGGAGAGCAAAAGGATTAGGATAATAGGGAGAGAGCTAGGGATTGAACATCTGGTGACAATGAGTGGAGTGGTGGGAAAAGAGGTTTTAGATAAGACAGTTGTAGTTAGAAATTGGGAACTCAAAACTGATGGCTAACTCAAAAAATTCGAATGAGTTAATACTGGTGAAAATTCACTGTAAATTAAAACAATTACACAGTCAAATAATTACTCATGACAGCTACTCAGAAGGAAGATTATAAAGATAATGCTGATGATGGTAGTGACGATGATGATGATAGTAGTGATGATGATGGTAGTGGAGGTGATGATGGTGATAGTGGTGGTGAAGACGGTGATGATGATGATGGTGGAGATAGTGGCAGCGATTGTGAAGTTACTGGTGTGATTATGCTCTTCCTAGAGACGAGGAAGAAAATACTGTTTTGTCAACTGTTTCTTGCTCTCATATTTTCTACATGTTGTCCCCTCCTACCGGAATGCTACTGCCCATTCCTGCCTTATTGTATGTCTAAAGAATGTTTTCCCACCCATCTCCTCTCTTCATTTTTAGCATCACTTCCTAGTTTGATGCAGCATAATTTCTCATCTGAACTACTGCAGCAACTTCCCAACTGACCTCTGTGCTTCCAATCTTGACTTTCCTTTCAACCTCAGCTCCTTACCCCAAACCATTCTCCATTTGGTAGCCAGAATGATTTATGAAAAGTATAAGTCATAGCTTGTTACTGCCTGTCCTGAAATCCTTTATCTAAAAAAAGAAAAACTCACAAAAACTAACTGCAAAGCCCTTTGTGATGTGTTCCCTACCCCTCATTTTGCACCACTCTGCCCTTCTGACCACTGAGCTCCAGCCGCACCATGATCTCTTCAGATTTCTGAACAGCTCAAGCTTTTATTAGCCCAGGGACCTTTTTCACGATAGCAACTTTGGCTTTTCTTTTCACTGCTGTAACCCCAGAGTCTGGGGCACCACGTGGTCACTGATAATATATATGTGCTGAAGGAATGAACAAAGAGACAAAGTAAATGCCTCTCTTGTCTTTATCAGCAAGTGTTTCATAGGCATCTCTGTCACTGTACTTATGATAGTAGATTATAATTTCATGTTTCTCATCTGGTTTCTCCACTAGAATATGAGCTCCACCGGGGTTGGGACCAGGTCTGATTTATTTCCACTTCCTAAGAACTGAGGACAGTGTCACAGGCAAAGAGTACGTTCTCTATAAATATTAATATGTGAAAGAATGAAGGAATACCATGGTCGTTGTGGGATCAACAACCTATGAGATCAGGATGTCACCTGGAGGAACAGGTGTGTCATTGTTAAAGATGAACGAGCAACGAGGTAACTTGAGGTGGAGGCAATGTAATAATAGAGATGAACTTTTATCATTGAGGGGAGGGACCCGCTTGATTTTACTCCGACAAGGCCTACTGTATCCTCTGTCTTCTTTCAAAATACCTTCTGTATACTCTTCAGTTTGTTTGAAACTTTGCTTTCCATGTTTTCTCTCAGAAGCTGAGGGACAGGCAGAGAAATGACATTTTCTTTGCCAAGACCAATTTGAAGTTCTCAGCAGGTGCTCACATTAATCACCTTCTTAGAGACTTTCTCTTTCTGCTGCTCAGAAAGACTATTGTTAAAGGCAAAGGGGCCGGGAACTTCATTGATTTCCCCCCACTGTATATGAATAGGCCCTCTTTTTCTAACTAAAGAGGGATATTGTCAAATATTCCTGTATTCAACCCCAGTACTTTGAGCTGCGTGTGACTCTCTTGACCCAGGACAACAAAAGTATGCAAATCTTGTCTCCTCTGAGCTCAGAGAACAGAAAAAGCCAAGGCCGTGCCATCGTTCCCCGTATGGGCCAATTAGCTTTCCTCTATTCAGTGAACCAAAGCAGCCCCTGTGACTGAGTATCCACCAGGAGAAAAGCCTTGTGATAATCACAGAGAATGAGGAGATAAATGGCAGGGTCTTCTCCTCGGAGAATGTAACAATGTACAGGGAGACCGAGAGAAGAATAAACCATCATAGTAAAATGTGTTAAAGGCTCTGATAGAAGATGTACAAGGGAATTTGAAATGGTAAAAGACAGAGATTAGAAGGTTTCCCAAGGAGAATACCATTGTGTCAGGCCAAGAAGGGGGAGCGGGGGTTTTCCTAACAGCTGGCCTAGGAAGAACCTGCAGGATAGGGGAATATGTTGTATGCTGTAAGTGCGCAAAAGGACGGACCATCCAGAACTCATCTTTTCCTGGGGTAGGATCAGTGATGTTGACATTATTCAAGGGCCCCTGGGACCACCAGGGGAGCTGCTAAGGGAGGCAGAGGACCGAAGGTAAGCCCTGTCCATCAGCCAACCTGCTGGGGGCCTTCCCTTTAGGGATTGATATAATACCAGCACCAAGGGGTGGCAGCAGGACTAAAATTTGACTGTTTGAACTGATCCGCCTTGACCTACTCCAGTGATCTATTCCTGACACAGGTGGAGACTATAGAGAATAGAAGTGGGAGCAGTGGCCACACTTACAGCAAATGATGCAGGACCCTTTGTTGAAAGGCAACCTACAATATCTTATTAGCCCCTTCCTCGTCCCCCAATCCAACCTCTGATTCAGTAGAAGAGTGTAACTCCAGACAGAAGCTGGGGAAATTATCACTAAAACTGAAAAATACCTATCTGGCATTTGACGGCATGTATCATGTGAACCTATTATTTAGATTTTTAGGGGTTACCACCAGAATAACTTCAAACATGTCTTGCTGCACAATCTGATGGCCACTAATCTGAATTAAGATGTGCTGTAACTGAACATTATGCAATGAATTTTGAAGATTCGGTAAAAAAATGTATAATACCTCAATGATTTTTATGTTGAGTTCATGTCAAAAGGGTAAGATTTGGGATATATTGGGTTAAACAAAATATATTATTACAATTAATTTTACTTGTATCTTTTTACTTTCTTAAATCTGCCTACTAGAACATTTAAAATTGCATATGTGACTTGTATTCTATTTCTAGTGGGTAGCACTGTCTATGGGATTAAAGCTACATTGCTTTAGGCCACTAAACTTGTGGTAGTTGGTTAAAGCAGCAATAGAAAACTAATATATAATTCTATATGCTCTTTTTATAATGTGATGTTGATAAGCCTCTATCAAAATATGGAGGGTCTATGATCCATTCACTTAAACACAGGCAAACTTTTGTGTCTGCCTAGACCAATAGGACAACACTGCATGCCTTGCTGCCTCTCTCCAGAGCCTTGGAACACAGCCATGTGAGTAAATGAGCCAACCGCTAATTCCAGGCCTTGGCCTTAGAGTGTTCCAGGTGAGGACGTAGATAACGCAGTGCCAAGACAAGCCATCCCCACCGTGCCGTCTGAATTCCTCCATCTTGTTACTTTCCATATCATTGTAGGAAAGGTGGCCTGTTTAATGTTCTGGGATAATTGATAAACCATCACCACAGAACTTAAACAATAATCTACATTTTTTCCAAAATTTAAATGTCCAGCAAACTGAAACACTATACATTAACTCCTCAAAATCATGGTTCCTAGATACATCTAACACCATATAAGAGAGCGTGTGTGTACACACACACATATACACACACACACATATATACACAGAAATGTATATATATATATATATACAGAAATATATATATGCACACACACATATACATACACAGAAATGTATATATATACACACAGAAATATATATATGCACACACACACATATATATATTGGTTTTTTTTAATTGCTCATTCCTGTCATTGGGTTTTCTTTGGGCTCCGCTGATTTCCTGGACGAATTAGGTGTTTATGATGTCTCCCATTCCCTTCAAGTCCAATCACCATGTCCTACCATTTATCCTTTGTTTAAATTATTCTCTGGTTTTCTCTCCAAACTGTCATTGCCTTAGTTCAGGCTCTCAGAATGGCTCAGACTATCACATTCATCATCCTATCTGGGATCCCCAAGCCCCTAGCAATCAGACTTTGCAACATTCATGCGGGTAGTTTAGCACAGGAAGCGATTCAGGGAAGGGAAGTAAAAGACCAGGGAGAGTAAAAGAGTAAAGGAGAGAAAGCTCTGGGAAACCGTCGCTGCAGGCAACCAGGGCTAGATCTTGCTGGGACCTTCCAAGGAGGTGGTTAGAGCATGACGAGGAATTATCTACCCGGGGTGGGGAGTGGGGAGACGGGAGCTTGTGTCCTTTGGCTTTTATCCCTCGTGGAGCATTAGCTGCTGGATACTTCTTCTAGGCTAGATGATGCAGCCTTCCACTTTTTGACTGCACAAAAGGTGTAAGGCAGAAAGTGATTGATGTGGTAGGTCTGAGTCGAGATGCTGTTAGGCTACACCTGTGTCACAGGTGGCTGCCACAGGTGGACCGAGAGATAGAAGGTGGGTCTCAGGAAACATCCAGTATGCCCCTTAACAGGTTTCCTTGTTTCTACCCTAACCATTGTCATTCCAACATTTTCTCCACATGGTTTCCATAATGATCTTTAAACCCGTAATTGTATTACTCTTCTGATTAAAAACTAGTGCCAACGCCCTGTTGCTTCGTGGCATACTATCATAGTCAACCACTTTTGCTTGCCCGTCAATCATCCTATTGAAATATAAATGGCATATAATAAACTGCAGATATTTAAAGTATATAATTTTATAAATTTTGATATACAGACATACCCAAGAGGAATTCATGATAATGAACATACCCATTGCTTCAAAAGATTCTTTTTGCTCCTTCGCTCCAATTCATCCTTGCCCCTCCTCCACCCACAGGCAGCCGCTGATCTGCTTTCTGTCACTGTAGATTAGTTCACGCTTTGCAGAGGTTTCTATAAGTGGGATCATATAGCATGCTATGATTTTTTTCTTGCTGCTTTCCAACTTGATCCTGTTTTCCTTTAAGCATCCCTACTTCTCCCAAACTCAATCCATGCCATGTGGGTGGGACCCATCCCAGGAAGGGGTGGGACCCATCCCACTTCCTGGACTCGGGGGTAAGAACATGATGGAGGCTGGCCAATGAGAATGCCATGTTCCCTGGGCTAACACTGATTGGTTAGCAGTGAGCACCTGAACGAACTTGAGCCTAAATGGAAGCCAATGAGCATCAGATCCTGGTGCTTTGTTTGGACCATAGGTAAAAAGTATGTTTCCACTGGGGTTTCTCAACTGGAAAGATGTAAGTTTGGGGCTACTGATGCTCACTCTTTCCATCATTTTACATGAGGCAGGCTGAATGAAAGTGAAAAAAACCTGGAAGAAGCTGAGCCAAAATATATAGGAAGACAGATTCCCAGTGACATCATTTGGACACCTAGATCTAGCCATGCTTGAATGCAGATATTCTGGATTTTTCAGTTGCACGTGCCAATATAATACATTTTATGCTTAAACCAATTTGAATTATATTTTGCTATATGCAAATGAAAGGGCCTGAAAAATAAACATCATAATCTGGTCCCATTTTCCTTTTCATACTTGCCTCTCATCTTTCCCCGCCGTGCATTTTATTTACTTTATTTGTACCAGAATATTTGCCTGTTTTGAAATACAGCTGGCACTCTTCTGCCTCTGTTTCTATGCAGACACATTTTTATTTCCTTACACAATTCTATCTTTCCTACTAGATATCCAACTCTGTGAGAGGAAAAATACATCTTTCTAGATATTTTAATGCAGTTAACCTATCATATCACTCATTTAAAAATACAGCTGATGCTTCCTGGGTGCCAGGCACTGTGCGAGGCAGTAGATATCCATATTGATCAAAATAGACTTCCTCGGCCCTCATGGAAAGTAGAGTAAAGTGAGGAAAATACTTAAATATTCCTGACTAATAATTCTAACACTGCAGATTTGGTTTCCTCTCAGAAATCAATAACGTGAAAACCTGGATAAACTCAAAAATCAAACGATTAAATGATATTGAGCTAAATACTTTAGAAATAAACCTCTATCACTTTAAATTTATTTTACCAAGCAAGATTGATTTAACACATACAAAGTTGGAATATGTGATGTGAGCCCACAACCACCCTCAGACTGTGGTCCCTCTGCCTGGTCGCGCTACATTTTATCTTTCTGAGAAATGTGGCAAGAAACTGCTATGACAAGTCATCGCAGGGTGCTGTGATCTAAATCACCACTCCTTTAAGAATACTGAGATTTGTGTGTGTGTGTTTATTTTGTGTATTTGTTTGACAATCATTTTGGTCAATATCTGAGCATTAGATCAACTACAAAAAGATTAATCAAATTCCCCTGATGGTAAAGATATAACTATTCCTTGTTATGGCTAAAATCCTGATTGAATCAGCTATTGATTGTCTGGCATTTACCTTGGAACAGTTGATCCAATAGCAGACGTTTTCTGTAAGGCTCAATGATTCTCTCATGTTAGACACCTCTCAAATCCTACACTCTTTAAAACCCAGACACAGAAGCCCGACTGTAAGCTTTTGGCTGAAAGACTAACATGATATTTAAAAAGTAAAAGACTTTGGTCTCCTTTGTCCAACAAAGTTCAAATTTCCCCTCCAGCCATAAACACCTTATCTAAGAAGTATGCAGTATGGGCTAAAGTCTTCAACCATGAAATTATATGACTCTACCTTGACCTCTGGTTTTCTCCAGTGAATCTCACTCATAGAATACAGACGGCAGCTCTGGGCTGTTTCTCTGATCCATCCAGTGAGTTGTGTAAATCTTGAGGAATGCAGACTTCTATACAAAGACATCCAGGTAACAGGGACATCTTTATCTGTCCTCACTTATCCTGAGCAAGAAGGAACGGCCCCAGGGGCTCATGCGACATGATGTATGTATCTGACCACTTTCCTGTCCAAGCCTCTAGCAGGCAAGGAAGTGAGGGACTCCTGCTGGATATGAAAACCAAGGCCTTATTGTGGTGATGAGTAATTCTGGTAAAATGCCATGTGAGGCAGAAAACCACCCCCGCTCTTGGTCTGACCACTTACTATAATTAGGAATGGTTGCCAGCCAGCTTCTGGAGTAGATGGTATAGAATCTCAGTACTCCAAGCATGGACACCACAGACCAGCAGTATTAGAATGACCTGGAGTTTGTTACAGATGCAGAATTCCAAGGCCCATCCCAGATCCAATGAATTGGACACTTTGTTTTAACCAATCCCCATGTGGTTCTTGTGCACATTAATGTTTGAGAAGTACCGTTGTAATGGATCTCTGGTATTCCCATCCCAAATACTCTCACCCTATCCTGATAATAATACCCTGAATGCATTTTTTTTAGGGGGGGAGCCAATTCACTACATCTTCAGACCCATGGGTAAGGAAATCAGTGTGTTCCATTCTCTTACCATAGCAATTAGTTTAAGGATGAGTAGGTGTTTAATTGGTAGCAAAGGCATTCAGACCCATGACAATTGTTCTGAACTATTGGGGGTGAGATACTATCTTTACTCTTATACCTGGACTTGATAGGAAGTGAGCCTTGTTAATTGCCAAGGGCCAACGTGTAGAATCTGTTGATGAATCTACAATTGATCAAAAAGAAATGGGTATAAATGAATCTCTGTGCTTTCATTTTAGCCCCTGGATCAAGTATTGCCTGAAGCCCACGTTCATATTGTTGGTACAATACTATAAATACGTTTTAAGCTCTAAACTTTTTGTTACTGTTTGTGGTGTTGTTTGATTATAGGTTGGTTTGAGTTGGTGTATTACTTATGGTCCAGAACATATAACACCTGTGACTATGTACATGATGTTTTCTTTAAATAAATATAATTCATTAATAAAAAAATTATTTATAAAAGTAATCTTTATATTACTGCCATAAATTCATATCATACATCACATACCTTAATACATAAATAAGACCATACATAAATATGTGTTTTAAAGTCTTGCAAAATACTACCACCTGCAAAAGTGTCTACATCTAGGAATTTTATTTCCCTTTTTTTGAAAAAGATACAAAATAAGTATTAGGTAATAAGGCCAAATGAGATATTCTCTTTGGAAAAATTAAAATAATTTAAAATAAATTTAAAAGAAATAATAACCTTTTTTACTGCTTGATGTTATTTAATAACATGTCTATGAAACATCTACCATTACTGACCGTAGTGTGTGCCCCACCCTTTGGGAAATCCTAATTCCTGTCTAACACCAATTGCATAATTCCCTCTACTACAACCTCAAGGCACTACCAAGACCTTACCTGGACTTTTCCTGTGATGAGAAGTTCTCTACATACCAACACAGATTCCGTCACTAGGCACAGATAAAAATGAGAAATTTCTGTCCTTTGCCAAGCTGAACGACCCCCTGTAGCTTCTGTAGAATGAAATCACAGTGCTGCCTCCTGGGGACACACAAAGCATGACCTTACCCAAATTCCACATGCCAGCCTCCCAGAGAGCTGAAAACGGCTCCTGTGGGAACCACAGTTGCTCCGCGAGTCCCTGCCCCCATATCTTCTATGTACAATAACCATATTAGACAAGCCCCACACCTGACTTTAAGACTCAGAGCATGTCAGGAGCAAAGATACATTGGAGAGTGGACCAACATTTAAATTCAAGACAGACATGCCCGTCTGATCCGTCTCAGCCGACCTTACTCTCTCATTATGTTCCGGCCACACGGGCTTTCTCCATACTTTTGTTTTTTTAACATGTCCACGTGTCCCTGTTTGGGGATCTTCCCACTTTCCGTCCCTACTGCCTAGAAGGATTCTTCCCAGTTCTTTCGTGTGATCTTCTTCTTACTAGCCAAGTCTCATTTCAAATGTCATTTGCTTGGAGGAGCCTTCTTTGAATAATCAAACCAAAGAATTTCTGTTTCCACAGAAACTTTCTAACCTGGGACCCTTATTTATTTGCTTCACAACACGTCACTCTTCCAAATTATCTTGTTCCTATTACTTGGTTTCATAAAAATACAAGCTACAAGATGGCAGGGAACTCATTGCTTCATCTCTAATACTTAATAGAGTGCCAAGAACCCAGTGTCTGCTTGGTATGTGTTAAATGAATGGATAAAACCCAGACACAACATGGATATTTTCAAAGTTTTGAAACTTACTCCCTCGGTCATTTATCTGTGCATCTATATTCTTGTTAAGGCAAAGTGTATGTTTAATCGAGAGTAACATTTGTCCTCTTGAATACTGCAAACTGTTTTGCCACTCTCCCCAGAATGCACTCCAGTTTATCCATTTTACTTTCCAAGTGTCTTGGGCAAAGCTGGATCTTCTATATGTGGTCTGACCCCATTTGAGGAAGCGTACAACCGTCTTTATTCCGGGGGCTCTACTTCTATTCATAGGGTCTACAACCACATCAGATTTTTTGGCAGCCTCATCACTCTTGCAATACTTGTAAGCTAAATGTCTAAGAAAAAAAAGGGGCTGAGTATTTTAAACATGTTTTTCTGCTAAACCACATGTCCTTGGGCAGCTGGCTTGTTAATAAAAATTCAGGGCCTTGCATTCATCCTTGTTAAACTTCATCATGTCCTGTGACAGGTATTTGTGTCATCTGTGCGTCTCCCAATCTGTGACTCTATTTCAGTTGCGGCAGACTGTGTAAGAGGTGATTTGCAGAGTTGTTTTGCTGTGAGCAAAGGGCGAGTGACAACTGAACATACTGAGCTTCCATTTCTCTCCTGAATCCAGTGTGGGCATAAGCCAAGCCAAGGGAAAATGAAACAATATGGAAATATAAAACAGTAAGGATCACAATAATAATAAACATTCATTGCTTTATTTATCTGTGACCGGGTAAAATGGAGTTGCCTAAAACAACTTATTATTTCTCACATTCTATGGTTTGACTTTGCTTTCATGTAATGTTGCTGGAGGCACCAGTAAAGCTACAGGTGCTGAAATGGCCTCTCTCACATGGAGAGCAGGTGGTGCTGGATGCTGTCTGGAAGCTCAGGAGCAGCTTAGGATGGAGGCCTCCCTTCTCCAGGTGGACCTTTCCACCTGGCTATTTGGCTTCTTCACAGCATGGACATTGGGCACCAAGGTCAGTGTTCCAAGAGAGTTAGGTGGAAGCTACAGCCATCTTAAGATCTAGCCTTGGAAGTCACACAGCTCATTTAATTGGTGATAAAAGGTCACAGGGCCAGCTCAGATTTTGCAGGTAAGAAAATTAAGGCTTAATGATAAGAAGTTGCACACTTAACCCTGTAGAGCTTTTATTACAAAGGGAATGAGCTCTGAGACCCCAGAACCCAGGAGGCACAGTGTTAGTGTACTGTGTGTATGTGTATATATTACTCTTAAAAAGTAATAAAAATATACCCTAAATGTTACACATGTTCATTTTTAGAAAGTACAGATAAGCAAAGAGAAAATAAAAATTACCCATCATCTCACTTGAGAGATAATGTTTTGCATATTTGGGGTTTTATCTTTCCAGTTTATGTGTGAATGTATGCACACACACATACATGCACACACATAGACACAGAGGCTTGTTTTGCACTCTGCTTTTTTTTTCATTTAAAAACATGTCATGGACATCATTTACTCTATGCCATTAAATATTCAACTATTACATTTTTTTGTGCCCTTGATCACAATTTATCCAGCCCCTGGTGTTGGCCATTTAGGTTCCTTCTGATTAGTCAACATTGCAAATATCCTTCAGGATCACTTTGCAAAAGGCATGTGGGGTGGAAGGCATTATTAGAAACCAGGTCAAGTACAGTCTACCCTCTGGCCATAATTTATGTTTCTCTGACATGCAGACTACATTCATTTCCTCCTCAGGCCACTAATATCCCCATGCCATTAAGGCAGTGGGGCTCAGCCGCAAGGTTTCAGATCTTGTCACTTAAATCTATAGGAGAATCCTTGGTGCAGTTCCTCAGATGTAGGTCCTCAGATGAAGAGCCCTGTGAACCAAAAAGACAATTCATCTGCCCTCCACACATGCAACATAAAACAGAGACAAGGACAGGATGACTGAGGAGGCTCATTGTAGTCACTGGTCCATAGCAATTTTGAAATGCAGTGCACATGTTACTAACTCTCCCTGCTCTGTGGGCAGAGAATGCATATACTGATGAGGGTCCATTTCTGCTTCTGGGAATCAATCTCAGTAGCTTTGGCTCTGCTCCTTGGGTTCTGAGTTTTGCCTTCTGAATTTTTTTTTCTTTTCCATTAGAAATGATCAATTTTTACAGCTGAATACATTGCTAAGCTCCCTCCTTATTCATAGAATTTGGGAGCTCAAAGATCTCCTTTCATTTTAATACATCTGTCTCTTTAGTTCAAGCTGGTTTTGCTCCCATTAGTATAGTTCTCTTTAAAACCATTGGTTTTTGTGAACTTTTGGGGTGCACACTACTAGACAAAAAACATATGTCTCTACAAGAAAGATACCTCACTATTTTGGGTTGCGGTCAAGATCTTATATTGCTACATTCTTAATATTCTTCTAAATCTTTTTGTCTAGCTGCTGGGATCTGGAAGGAATTTCCTTATGTTTTTCTGAGACCTTAATAAAGCCTGTTACAACCATGCTCTTTACTTGATCTTGAGCATGAGGCCATGTTTTAGCGGCATTGCCCAAGATTTTATCTTTTCCCTCGGGTTTTTATTTACTCTGAGGCTCTTTTACTCCATGGAAAAGTTGAAAATAGACACAGTTTTATTTTCTTAACCTGCAAATCCTAGTTTGAGAATATTTCTCCTAAATTCTGCTGGCATGTTGGACACTTCCTGCTTTAGAGCATCCCCCATCCCATGCTTTATCATGGGCAGTGATACAAAGTCAGTCAACACTGTCAACATTCTTCTGGAAATCTCCTTATCTAGACCCACCCATTTAGTGAGTACATTTTTCTATTTCACACCTTCCTATAGGTCAAGTATTGCCAAATATCATGCCACTACATAACCCAGTGTCCTTTTCTCAAACCTCCAATAACAATTTTCTCACTGCCTTTCAAGCCTCTATTAAGAGTCTCCTCACTGCCCTTCAGCCTCTGCCTTTACCACATCAAAGCCAAAGCCACAGCAGGCCTCCTAGTGGCGCTTTGGCTTCCTCACAGCATGGAGGCTGGGTTCCAAAAAGCAGGATTCCAAGAGGTGGAAGCTGACAATCTTTGAAGACATGGTCTTGATGTTAGATATCTCTCTCCTATCACATTTTCTTTAGGTCATATGACAAACCCAGATTTGAGGAAAGGGAGCACAGATTCCCTCTCTTTGTGAGGGAGTGGCAAGATGGCAGGATGGGAGACATTGCTGCCACCATCTTTGGAACCATGGTCTGCCTCATTCATACAACACATACTCTGTCCTAGGCTCTGCCCTAAACACGCTCCATGTAATAATAAGCCATTTAATCCTCAAATCCCTGTAAGAGAGGTTAATATTATCTTCATTTTACAAGTGAGGAAATAGAGGCACAGAGAAAATAATATGATGAAGTTCCCAGAGCTGGTAAACTGCAGGGCTGAGGTTTGAACTTGGGAAAATCTGATTTCTGAGCCTGTGTGTTTAACTTCTACTCCATTCTGTCCATCTTGATAGGACAACATTTCCTTCCTAAGTGATCAGCTCTCCCAGGGGGAATGAAACTATCCTTTTCTAAGGAGAACATGCCTCCTATCATACTGTATTAGTTTGTTTATTTACTAATTCAAATATTTATTGAAAGCCTGCTAAGAACCAGGCCCTGTTTTGGACATTTGGCATATAATGATGAATAAGTCAGAAATTATTCCCGCTTTCAAACAGCTTATCATACATATTAAGAAAATAGCTATTATAAATTTTAAATAATTGCTGTTATGGTTTTCCTACAGACTTCAAAAAAGCAATAAAATGCACCACTATGAGAGCTTTAAATAATAGGGTGATTTGGGATTTGGCCCAGGGTCTAAGAAGTTTAAACATTTAACATTTAAAATAATGATTTAAAAGATTGTAAAATGCCATGCCCTTTCTCCCTCAGCAAATGCCTCTCTCTCCAAACCTTCAGGTGTTACTTCCCCAGTCTAGGTGCCTGTCCAGGCTAAGCTTCCTTGACAGCTGGCAGAGAGAGCTGTGCCTACTCTCCACTATCTCTGCCAAGAGCAGGGTGTCCACTGGCTCTTGGCAGTGAATGGGAGGCTCTGTCTTCATCCACTTCTTCTCATGACATTAAGTCTCCATTTCTTGCTGATTGTCCTTCATGTCAATTGCTTCCTTCATTTAAATTGCCCGTGACTGTGCTGACAGGTAGATTGAATTAGGCTTGAGGATGCACAGAATTCTTCCTGGGGGGAGTGACATTTAAGAAAAAGATGAGAAACTTTATGAATCTGGTGGGCATCCACGCAGAAGTGCCATGCCAATGATCTCTCTCCGGTGCTGATTTTAGTACATGTGGGCGACGTAGAGGTGATTTTAGCATAAGCTGTGTTGTCAGAGGCTTGACTTGAATCCCCTCCCTGAACACACTTGCAGTGTGGCAATAAATAAATTACTCAACCTCTCTGAATTTGGTTTCCTCTTATATAAAATAGGAAACAGGTGATACCATTGAGAATTATTGTAAAAGTCAGAAAGGATGACATTAATCACGGTGCTTGGCACAACAACAGAGCTCAGTGTTGGCAGTTTCTTATTAGATTATTAGTAATCTTGTTTAGGTCAGGAGAGATGGAGGCTTGTGGGGAGAGAAACAAGCCTTTGTTTAGCTACTCTGATAGGCATTGTGCAGAAAGGGTTAACTCAGCAGGCCTGGGTTGCCCAAACCCTGCACGTGTCAAAGGTCTTCAGGAATGGCTATTGACCCTGGTCTTTGAGCCCATGGAATATCCTGCCTCATAAGAGTGTCTTTGTGTATCTGAGATCTTGAGTATGTCAGATTGTTTATGCTAACAATGTGATTTACACTGAATGATCATTTTGTGTGCCTGGACTTTGGGGCATACTGTATCAATTTGATACCATGCTGCAGGCAGGGGCCAGGTACTGAGTAGCAAAGGCCAATCATGTGGGTGCTTCATGCCTACATAACTGATACCCAGTAAAAACCCTGGACACCAAGGCTCAGGTGAGCTTCCTTGGTTGACAAAACTTCACAGGTGTTGTCATATATTATTGCTGGGAGGATTACGTTCTTTCCATATGACTCCACTGAGAGAGGAGAACTAGAAGCTCAGATCTGATTTCTCCTAGACTCTGACCTAATGCATATTTTTCTTCTGCTTATTTTAATGTGTATCTTTTCACTGTGATAAACCACAACTATGAGTATAATGGCAAGTGAGTTCCACGAGTCCTTAGTAAGCCCCTAAACCTGAGAGTAGTCCTAGGTTTCCCCAGTACAGCTACTGTGCTAGGTGCTTTATTCATGCTATCTTATTTTAGTCTTTGTCACTGGTCAGCAATTAAACTGACAATTACAGAGGTTATATTCCAAGATGATGCTGAGAGGCAGGTTCACACATCCAGTAAGTGTTCAGGCAGAGTTTAAACCCAGGACTGCTGGATTTCAGAAAAATGGATATTACTTGGGCTGGTAATTCCCAAATAGATCAAGTGCACACATGGGACAGGCGCACTGTGTCCAGGCACTAATTATACCAATTCTTCTGGCTGGATTGTGTCATCTTTCTGTTAGAAAAAAACTCTAGGTATGAGAAGGAGGCAGAGAGAAGTGGACAGTGTATCCGAAATAAGACAACCTTCTTCCCCTCAGTCAGCACCTGCTGAATTATCTATAGATTCTTTCAGGGAACTAAAGGACCTGCACATCAGAAAGCAAGTGTCCCTCACAGACCAGCGTAGCTAGAAACAAGAAAGCAAAACAGACTGAGTATCAAGGAATCTCTTGCTGATTTTTTTCTATTATTTTCTATTAAAATATTTTTCAAGGGACAAAGCCCATCTGTGTGCACTGACACAGAAATGCCTCCAATATAGACTATTAGGAGGTAACAGAAACATGTAGAATGATGTATAGTATGTAGTAGTAGGTAGAATTTGTATGACAAAGCAAATATTGATATACCTATATACATATACTTAGTATCTTTTATGTTTTATATAGATGACATACACATCATCTATTTTACTTGTGTATCTATCTATATATTCACCTCTCTCTCTCTTTCTCTCTCTGTTTCTGTCAGAGATATGTTTGCCTGTGTATGGAAGGAAACACAAAGAACAGGGAGGAACCATTGCCTCGGGGAAGGGGAACTGAGGTGTCAGGGGCTGTATTAGTTTTCCCTTGCTGCTGTAACAAATTACCACACTTTCAGTGGTTTAAAACAGCCTACATTGTCTTACATTTCTGGATGTCAGAGGTCTTAAAATGGCTCAAGAGGGTCACATTCCTCCTGGAGGCTTAAGGGGATGACCCATTTCCTTGCCTTCCCAGCTTCCAGAAGCTTCCCACTTCCTTCACTGATGGTCCCGCATCACTGCAACCTGTTTCTGTCCTCACATTCTCCTTCTCTCATTCTGACCTTCCCTCCTCCCTCTGAAAAGGAGCCTTTTTATTACCCTGGACTCACTTGATAATCCAGGATGATTTCCCCAGCTCAGAGTCCTTAGATTAATCACAACAGCAAAGTCCCTTTTGTCACTCCAGGTAGCATAGTCACAGCTCGCAGGAGTTAGGACTTGGGCACCTCTGGGGACTGTTATTCTGCTTCCCACAAGGGTAGAACAAAACTTCATTGTCACTGGATATAGGTGTACTTTTAAAATGTTTCACCATGTGTAGTATTACTTGTCCAAAATTTAAAGATATACTTACATTTGATAGGAAAATTTCCATAAATGATTTTAAAAACCAAGCATTGTTACTATTAATGTATAGGCTAAATATAACTGATGCAATCCCATCTCTCCCCTTCAGAAGCAGCCATTTCACTAATTTCTTATGTCTTCTGCATTTTCTGGAGAGGAAAGGTGGGGGGTGGGGAGGATACAGCCCTGAGTGGGAAAGGGCACGGGGTGGGTTCCTGTAAAGCTTCTGCCTGGATTGAGACTTCCTTCTGGTTCCCTTTGGGGGCCCCAATCTTTCACACATTCAGCAAACATATAATAGATTTTCCTTGACTGTGGGTGAAGCATCATGTTGGATCCAGGGGTACAAATCGGGCTGTGTCCTGAGGTGGCCTAGGATCTGGGGGGAAGCAGGCAGCACCAAGGCACTGATGGCTAATCCGGAGGGCATATGGCCTTCACAGGCATGGTCCTACCTACGCCTCAGCCAGGCTGCACCTCTGGCCCTTCCCTGTGCAGCTGGGCTGTGGGGGTGGGGCTGGGGAAGGAGAGAGCTGCTTGGCTGGTAGCCCCAGGAATGCACTGTACGTCTTCCAGGAGGGCATCTGCCTTTCTGCTGCGTATTTACTCCTGGGCTAGTGTTCCAAGAAAATCCCACCATCAACCAAAGCATGATGTCCGTGGGAACCAGAAGGGCATGAGGCCGTCAGCGCGTCTGATATAGGGACCTCCCTGGGCTGTTTTGTAAGCAGCCTACAGCCACGAGCAGGAAAGCACAGATGATGCACAGCTCTCTGCCTTTCCCTTCCTCTGGGGAACGTGGGACTCGGGTGATTAATCTTAGTGCCTCGCATCGGGCCCCAGGCCGAGGGCCTCTGAGGCAAGGAGGATTCCCCCAGGGCGGTGAACGGTGGTTGTCAGATGGTTACCCTTGGGCTGCTACCATGCTCTGGGACTTTCAGAGGCTGAATTTTTTCTTTCTTTTATCTGGCTATACACTTTGGATCTTTAAAAGCCCTAACTATTTCAAACACCCACAAAGGTCAGTAAGTTTCAGACAAAAAAAAAAAAAAAAAGGCAAGGGAGAAAGAAATGCACAGAGACTGAGATGCAGACACCCAAGAGACCCAAGCCCCCAGGGAACAGCAAAAAATGCTGTTCCTGAGAGACAGAAATGCCAAAGGTATAAACACGGACACACACCTGAGAGGACTGGAATTGTCAGAAAACTATGTAGTCAAGAGACAGAGACCCAGATACACAGAGGCCCAGCAACACTGCTGTGCTCAGGTGCTCCAATTGCTGAGCAGGCAACCTGAGAGATGCAATGACCAGATCCCAGGCTGCACAGTCATCTTGTCATCATAACAAGAAAGAACTTTCCAGAATGGGGATATCCCCCACCTATCACTCTAAGGAGTCAGACTTCCCACTTGCAGACCCTGGCAAGCAAGCAGTATTAACTATACACAAAGACTTCCATATGTATACAAGAAAGAGATGCATGCAGGAAACCAAAGGCTGTGTATTCACAGAACTAATTTTTATGGGGAAGTTTTTCTTCCCTCAGTCACTTAGCAAAGAAGTGCTTCTAGAAATGCAAAGACAAAGGCATAGACTAACAAAGCAAAATCCTAATCTGTCAAACCTTTTTGTTTTGTAGCTAAAAACAACAAAGCATACAAAGATAAGATAACCCAATCATGCCAAAAATACAGTACGGAAGCCTTGGTGGGAAGGAGACATCTCTGGCCACGCCTGAGGGTCTCAGATGGAAGGGATTTTGCCTCTCCATTGAAACAGCATCTTCCTCTGCTGTGGAAAACAAAGCTGGGTCCCAGAATTCAAGCATCATTATCAAGTGAATTGGGACCTATAAACGGCACTTTTAAAGGTGATCATCATAATTTCCCTCTTTTTGATGGAGCCTGAAGGAGGTTCCCCATCTAACACTCCTACAAGATCTTGGCACAAAAGGAATGAATATGGTACAACTTTGGTTCCTCGCCGGCACTTAAAGGCCCTCGTTTGGGAGTAGGATTTATTAAATATTGTAATCAGTTCAGTGTCGCCTGCTGAAACATTTGCTTTAATGGGCTTGTTAAATTTAGATTATATTAAAAAGAAAAAGAGAGAGAGAGAGACAAAGACATTCCCCTGTTTCTGAACTCTTGTGCTGCCAAATCCTGGTTGGGTATGTGTTGAAGAAATAGCTTGCAGCCACGATAATTAACCAGATTGTGGGAGGAAGGGGATGATATTTCAAGATGATACCAGAGGACGTTTTGTTTGGTAAACACACTCTCCAGATCAAAGCCTCTTTATTTTGGAAAGAGCATCATAAACCTTCCTTCCTTCTTCCTTTCTTCTTCCCTTCTTTCTTTTCCTGAATGATATTTTAATTTAATATTAATTACAGGAGTAACACAGTAACACAGGATATTTGTCTCTGTTTAGTGTTGCCATAACAGAGTGCCTGAGGCTAGGTAATTTACAAAGAATAAAGGTGTATTTGGCTCAGGAAGGTTCAATTTGGGCGGCTGCCTCTGGTGAGGGTCTGAGGCTTCTTCCACTCATGGTGGGAAGCAGATGTGGAAGGGGAGTTGGAATGTACAAAGGGATCACCTGGCAAGACAGGAAGCAAGAGGTAGAAACCAAGGAAGACAGAGTCTTTTTAACAATCTGCTCTTGTGGGAACAAATCCATTCCCAAGAGAGGGAGAAATCACTCACCCCACAAGTGAGGGCATGAATCTGTTCATGAAGGACCTGAACACCTGCCACGAGGCCCCACCTCCCAACACTGCCACATTCGTGATCAAATTTCAACATGAGTTTTGGTGGAGACAAACCATATCCAAACCATAACAATGTTAATAGCTAACATTTATTGATGGCTTACTATGTGCTAAGCATTGTTCTAAGTATCAACCTGCATTAACACTTTAAATCCTCTCAATACCCTTAGAGGTGATATTATTATAAGTGGAGCACAGAGAGATTAAGCAATGGGTCCAAGGACACACAGCTAGTAAATGGCCAGGATTCAAACTCAGTTGTCTAACCCTGAAGATCACGCACCTACCTCACTGCTATGTCACAGTGCACAGATATTCTGTCTCCTGTAGAGCTAGAGTTTTTCCATATAAAGCTAAAACTCCTCAACCTAATCCCTGTCTCCTTCTCCCTACGCCCAAAGTTAGCCGTTACATCAGCTTGGGAAGAATTCATCACTCATCATATGTATGAAAATAAATAGAATCTTAAATCAGTGGTATCATTCTGCTAGTTATTTTTCATTCAAAAATATTCCATTTCATGCCTATATAATATTCTATTCTATTTTATTTAGCTATTCACTTTTTGACAGACAGTTAAGTTTTATCTGTTTTTAACTTTATTTGTTTTTAACAGACATTTCCAATTTAATGTTCATAATGGAAGTACCTGAAAGTTGTTATTTCTTCAGTCTGTCTATAATTTTTTGTAATTAAACTTAAAAAAAAAATTAAAAATGCCTGCCAGCCTTATGGGTAAAAAAAAAAAAAAAGAAAGAAAAATCTCTTTAATCTGCTGTAAGAGTTACCCGCCTTGGCCCCTGGCTTTGCAGTTTTCAATTCCACACAGATGGGCCTATTAAAGGCCAAGTTTAGGTTTTCCTTGGCAAATTTAGATAAAACAGGATGCTAATGTTGGTTCTCCACGTTGAGACTGGCAAAATCAGAGGCCAAGTTGCAGCTGTTGAGATTTCTAGGCTATGAGTCCCCCTTCCCCCAAGCAAAATTAAAACTTTACCCTTGTTGGCTTGTTCATTAATTTTAATATCCAGCCCTCAATCTGACAAATAATTAATTAGAATTTTCTATGTGCAGACACAGTGCCAGGTGCTGGAGACACAAGGATGAGCAAGATAAATGCTGCCCCCATCCTCACAGAGTTTCATCCACCTGCGAACTGGATATATCCAGTTCATAGAATCAAACGTCCATTTTGGTCTTCCCTACTTTGTACTGTTACCTGCCGACCTCCCACGAGCTTCACCTTGAATTCAAGGCCGTGTGTTTGGGGCCCTGTTGATCTGCAAAGCGCCCAGTTCCCATCCCTGAGGGTTGGATGCTACCTCCAATCTCAACCCCTATTGTGAGACTTCTACAGGATACATATGAATATTTTAGCAATAGTCAAAGTCTGAATTCCTTATTATTATGCCTGATTTGTTAAAATAGTTCAGGATAAACTCGTCCTAAACCTTGAAATGAAAAATCCATTCTTTCTGCCAGGAGACAATTCTTCAGGAGTCTCTTGCATTTCTGCATATCTTGAGAGCAGATGGATGGACTGACTTTGTTCTGGATGATCTGTTCCAGGATGTTTGTATAGTGATTAGCCTTGAAAGGCAGAAACAGTGTCTCCCTCCAGAGCGTAGGCCTTGGAAAGTAGAGATGGTGTGGTATAATGAAATATATATTTGGTCAGTAGCTCTGGTTCCTGACAAAGAGCTTCTAAAACATATGGAATTTCCTGTGTGATATGGGCATCTTTTGTTATTTATAACAGGGCCCTTCGAGCCATACTTCAGTTTATGCTAATGAGGTGAGTCTAGGTGGGCCCCCTAGACAGCTTAAGAATGTGGGCTGGTTACCAGAGGAACAAGCCATGTGATTAGAGGATTGGAACTTTAAGCTCCACCCCTGATCTCCAGGGAAGGGAGAGGAGCTGGAGATCGAGTTCAATCATCAATATCCAATGACTCAATCAATTCTTCCTGCATAATGGAAGCTCCATAAAAACCCCTAAACAACAGGGTTTGGGGACCATCTGAAGTGGGGAACAATATTATGGAATGTAGGCTTTAACTTGTGGGGTTTGTGCTAACTACAGATAGTTAGTGTCAGAAATGAGTCAAATTGTTGGACACCCAGTTGATGTCAGAGAATCAGAAAAACGGAGAATTGGCCAGAATACATCCAGAAAGATCCTGAAGGATAGCCTCCCCTGGAGCAATGAATAGGTCTGCTTACTGCTTGCTATAAAAGATTTGGATTTTCTGAGCTCAGGGCTCCTGTCCTGTAACGCACCCTCCTGCATGGGCAAATGCCACTTGGCTCTCTCTGCGTCATCCTATGGATGTTGGAGAGAGAACCACGAGGCACGCTGGTGCTCGGGTTACTGCTATTGCCGTGTGTAATGCACGTTCCTTCTTTTCTGTGTCTTCTTCCAGCAACAGTGAAACTCTGGCAGGTTAACCTGCCAGCTTGCAAATAGGGCAATATCTCAGACATTTCACAGTTCTTATATTTATTTATCCCTTCAATAAAACATTTATTGACTGCCTACTGTATGTCAGATCCTAGGGCTACAGAGATAAACCAGATAGTCAGGTCCCTGCTTTTGTGGAGTTCCCGTTCAGTGAAGAAGGCATGTAAAAGACAGGCATTGACAGATTGTGGAATGTTTGGGGAAAGGAATAAATGACGTGCAATAGTAGAGACCAACAGGTACACTAGGATAGGGTGGCAAGATAAGACCTGTCTGTAAAGGTGACCACGCAGGTGAGAATCGAGAGACGAGATGGTGCCAGTAGTTCAAATGCTCAGAGAAACACAAGTGCAGAGGCTAAGTACTTTCCACAAACTGAAAGGTGACACAAGTGACCACAGTGGAGCAAGGCAAGTGAGAGTGGCATGCGGTGAGGTCAGAGAAGCAGCAGCAAGTACAGGTCTTTGAGATCACAGTATGGAGGTTGTATTTTATTCCAAGTGAAATGGAAATCATAGAAGAATTGGAGTAGCAGAGAGTAGGGAAGGACAGGATCTGATTTACATCTCATAACAATCCCTCTGACACCCAGGTAAAGAAAGGAACAAGGATGCCTCTCCTAGGACCCTGTGTCTGGACCACCCACTGCCTTCTCTGAGCCCAGTCGTAACTTTCCACCCTCCCCCCATCCCCCTGCCCTGTGGGTGGTTCTGACCAGCCTTGGCTGGCTCTCACCTTCTCCCTGCCTCTGGGTTGCCGAGCAACCCACAATGCCTCTCGCCTCGGTGCGCAGGGGACAATGGATTCCCAGCTTAGGGCTTCACAAGGGCAAAGAGTGAGTCCAGAAGCAGAAATGTAGGCAGCCCCTCAGAATGTGCCATTGTTCAACAGGGGAACAAAAAAGCCATGCAGCAGACAAAGACAAGATAGACCTTTTGTCCAGGTGGACTCACAAAACCACCCGCAAGAATACTAGCCCAAAGAGCGGAAATCCACATCACAGACATGTCTGATGGAACAAGACGGTGGGACATATTGCAAACAGAATGTGACAATGGAATGTCTACCAAGAAAAAATGGTCTACTAAATGGTGGCATACACAGATTATGAAGAGATATTATGTTGCTAAGTGAGAAGGTCAAATTGCAAAGTACTATGTATAGTATGATCCATTTGGAGCAAACACCGATGATTTAAAAATCGTCTGTGTTTATGTGTCTGTATATATATAACCATGGAGATCTGTGTGAGAGGTTACCTTCTTAAACCTTGTTGGAAAGATGACTTTTAACCCTGACTGAATATTAGAATCAACTGGGAAAATTTTTTTCCCCATAGCTCCCATGAAGGTTAATACTGGCAGCATTTTCCAATATTTTCAATACAATTTTTTATTTTGAAATAATTTTAGATTGCAGGAAAGATTTTTGCAAAGATAGTAGAGACCTTCATAATGTTTCCACTGTTGTTAATATCTGGTATTATTACAGTATATTTGTCCAAACTAAGGAACCGACATTGGTACAATACTATTAACTAACTCTGTTTTTTTTCCTACTAATGTCCTTTGTATGTTCCAGGATTCAATTCATGATACGACATTGCTTTTAGTCATTATGTCTCTTTGGTCACCTCTGGTCTGTGAATAGGGGCTTAACTCCATCTCCTGAATGGGAGAGTGTGTATGTATTTGTGTGTGTGTTTGTGTGTGTGTGTTAAAAATTTGGAATCCTTCTGTAAGGAAGATTTATCTCATCTCTCCCTTTTGTTTATTCAATTATTTATTTATATCAGTATGAACTTGTACATGTACATTATACTTTGGGTTATAATCCAGAACCACATTATTTATTTTGCTTCCCAAATTGTTTTAGCCTTGACCACCAGGATTTCTTTCAGGTTGGCTCCTGGGTCCCTCTGGCATGGCCCCTAGCCTTTCTTTCCCTAGCACTTTTTTACTTCCTGCCACCATAAAATATTCAAATATCATTTTTTTTAAATTTCCTGCCCCAGCCTTAGAACCAGTCATTTCTCCAAATAGAGTGATATTTAAAAACCAAGATCTGGGCAGAGGCTTTCTCACTGCTATAGAGGTGTCACTGCTTTTGAGACCTCTCAGCAGACCAAGCTAGGAAATATATGTGTGTGTACAACCTGTGTACACGCATGTCTATAATTATTTGTGGATCTCTCTCTCTCCCCTATCTCTCTCTCTATATATAAAAATACATAAATATATATTGTTTAAATTAAACCTGAATTCACATTGATGTCGCCAACTCTAGTACAATACCCCAGGATTCATTCTCCCTTTCCCTCGTTGCTTGTTTGTAGTTTCTGACAGTAAATAATTGGTCTCCCACTGTCTACCACTCACTTATTTGTTCACCCTTAGTGTAGATGTAAAGTACTTTGAGAAGTGCTAAAGGTATATACTGCACCCATTAGGTGTGAATATACCCATCCCCTCCACCTCCCTCCCACCTGCCCGATACCTGATGAATGTTACTACCATGTGTGCACATAAGTGTCGATCAATGAATACCAATTATGTTGGTTTGATTCTCAGGCTCAGTGATGCAGGCTTTCCCTCAGAAGGCAAGATGAATACAACAGATCCTCTTCCCATGCTATTGGGTTCAGTTCTAGCGAGGAAAGAAGACTTGCCTGTCTCCCAGCAGCAAAATACTCTTTGTCCCTTTGTTTTGCTTTGGATTTTTATTTTATTTGAGTCGCAAGCCTATGCACGTTACTGATTCTTGAACCAGGGGTGTGGAATACGTTGATTCACTTAAGTGGAGCTTATGTGCCCATTCTTGAAGCTGGGTCACAAAGTGGAGAGGAGAAATATTCTCGAATGAAAACTAGGGCTGGCTTGTTCCACTAGAAGTCGGAATAGTTTCTGGGGAGGCAAACAGCAGATATCTACTCCATTAACCTTCTTCCTATACGGTGTTTGTAGAAAAGTCCTTAGAGATTTAGTAGTGGGATGGCCCCCACTTTATAAATGAATAAAACGTGTTTCAAGGGTCTTGAGACAAACAACAACTATAGTTAGTAGTGGGAACAGAACAGTAACCAAAGTTTAGCTTTCAAGTTTTAGACGATGGAATCCACATTTTCAATATTCAATGAAACAGAGGACATTCATACTGGACCCAAAGAAAAGTGAAAATATTTTCTTCACACATTCTTTGAGTCATTTTGTTTCATACCCAGCATTTATTTTTAAATCTTACTTGATTGCAAAACAACCACCTGTGGTGCTTGTTGAGAAATATAAATTCTTGGGTTACTCTCCCACTGATTAAAACTTACAATGCCTGGGGGACGGCCGAGGAACCCGCGATTCTTATTGTGGGGCAAATGGTAGAATGCTGCATATGCCAGTAGTTCACAGCCCTCGCTGCACGTTAGAATCACCTGAAGAGCTTTTAAAGGTCTCAGTGCCTGGTCTCTTAACCCAGATCCTTCAGAACTTCCTGAGTGTAGGACTTGGACCTTTTTTTTTCAAGTTCCCAGGTGATTTCAATGTATATCCCAGTTTGAGTATCCCTGCATTACAGAGCACAGCAGCTGGTTTGGAGGAACTCGATAAGCACAAAAGCTTGGACCCTGCCTGTTCTGCTTTAACAAGCCTGAGCCTCTGTGTTCTTCATAAGCATTCTAGTGATCATTATATAGACCTAAGTTTGAGAAACACTGCTCTAGAGCCTTACCAAAGTGTGGTCCCCAACTAGCAGCATCAATATCATTTGGGAACTTCTTAGGAATGCAGCATGTCAGGGCCCACCCCAGACCTACTGAATCAGTGATTTGGATGCACATTAAAATGTGAGAATCTGTGCTATAGCCCCACTTTTCTCATTCCTAGTAGCAATGTAAGCCCCTCTGGGGAGATGTTAAAAAATATCAATACACAAGCCCCACTGCAAGACACTCTGATTCATTGGGTGGGATTTGGGGTGGGATCTCTTTATTACTAATTTTTAAAAAGGTCCCCGTGTGATTGCAACATGCAAGGCAAGACTGAGAACCACTGTTACAGGAAAAAGAGTATGCTATTCAACGGGCTCAGGTTAAATCTCAGCTGCAACATTTAGCAGCCCTATGACTTTGGATAAGTTATATAACTCCATACCTTTGGCCTCCTAATCTGTAAAATAGACACATATCAAAACTACTATTATATTTCTATGCAAATCTTGCAAATGGAGCTCCTGATGTATTTCCTGCCTTATGTCTCAGTTGCTGGGAAGGACCGTTCTGCATGTCGATGTTAAGAAACACCTGCAGCCAAACAAAGCTGAGGAAATGAGGAGCTAAAACTAATTTTTTATTAAGCGAAACACTGGCCAAGAGGATTACACTTTCTATTCCTGGATCCTGCCTGCTCCCTAGTCTAATAAGCTCAGGTTTCTAAATGGGATCCCAGGGAGGCTGTTTTCTCTCCCAGATGCTGTAGCTGTTTAAACACCCCTTTTTCCTCCCGTAGGTAAATCAAATGGTGCTTTATGCAACAGTGAGCTTGGCTGCCAGCTTAGAGGGAGATGCTGTCCTTCCGCGAACTCTTCCTGAGTCTTCTTCCTCATTAGGTGTGCACAATGATGAATGAGGCTGACTGGAGCAAGCCTAATAGGCAAGGAAAGCTCTTGGCTTTCAAGCTAGATTGTCAATAGGCATGTTTGATTCGGCTGCATTTCTGACCTAATCAGCTGCCAGTGGTCTCTCCACTGAGTTCCCGCAGGGCATCAGAGCAAGCTATAGTCTACAATCTAACAGCTTAAATCAGCTCCCATCTCCAGAAGCATGGGCCTGAAGAAAAAAAAAGAATGTTGGATGACGCTTGCATATATGCAGAGAAGAACCTTTCTGATGACGGCAAGTGTGTTTGCTCAGTGTGTGAACCTCGCCTGAAATCAGACCAGAGCCTCCGTTGGCAGTGCCTGAGTGATGTTTGTGAGAACCTCAGGAGGTCTAGATTTCCTGTCTGCACAAGCCCTATCAGCCTCTGAGAAAGCTTCTCTTTTCCCTACTAAAAAAAAAAAAAAAAAAAAAAAAAAGTCCCAGGCTTCACTCTGATTGGCATAACTTATTTTGCCTGCCTAACTCTAAGCCAATCATGTTCAAGGGAAATGACCTTACGTTAATTAACCTGACAGTAGAGTCAATTCCAGCCAAACCTCATAGCTACTTCTCAATAAGCAAATGGATACTGGGGAAAATGCCAACATTTCCTATGTAGTTACTTCTTTCTGTCAAGCCCTTAATGGAATATTTTTTTAAAATAAGAGGGAACTTGAGTATGTACAAGCTAGATTCTGAAACCAGTTCAATACTGGCTTTGGAAATACCTTAGCATCTTTTCTCAAAGTGAGACCACGGGAACCTAGATGAATTTCTAAGAATTACCTAATGCTGGCACAAAGCTATTTTAAAATATGGGAGGCTTGCTTTTCTGGCCATTGGAAGCCTTCTGACAGAGTTGGGAGTGTGTGACTCCCTGGATTTCTGTATTCACTGAGTATATTGGCTACTGGCTCACAGTCTTTCTTCCCATCCCAACTCTTCTTATCATTCTTGGTGACTTAAAAGTCTTGCATGTGACTGTTCATTTATTCTACCTTATTCTACCTCACCTCCATCACCCACTCCAGTGTTCATACCCTAAACTTGGCACCACTGACAATTTTACTTTTCTCTACTTCTAACATATATTTCAGACGACTCAGTCTTAGACTACCGCTTAATATTCTTGCTCAATCATTCTAGGACCTTCAATGCAATAATTCTCTATCTTCACGATCTTCTAGTCTGTTGGTTGTCTAACCTTTCCATTATTCATTAATCTCCTATTTATCTCTTGCCTCTTTAACCAGCTTAGATTTCATGACCATTTTTGTAACGACTCCCTTAAAACATCTTAAATCCCTTTCCTCTCTCTTCTTTCATCTTGTTCAGACAGCTAGCTACACACTAGTAAAGAAAAATCAAATAAGCAGACCAACCACTTTCGCTTAAAATTCATGACCACAGACCTCACATGAACACTGGATACTGCTCTTCCGTCTGACGGTGCTTCTCCAGCAAGAGCACCTCCTGTTCTCTAGAAGCCGATTCCATCTCTCTTCTCTCTTCAGACCTTGTGTTTCTGCTCCCCACACCTCTCATTCTTTGATTTGGCTTTACATATGCTGGGAAAACAGAAGTCATTGGAGGAAATTCTTCATCACATCACCACAGACCTGTAACTGTCCTCCCCTCCTTTGTAGACTTTGCTTCTGTTAAGGAGGAGGATGGAGGGAGGAGGGGGATATGGGAGTCAGTGTTTAACGGATACAGAGTTTCAGTTTGGCAGGCTGAAAAATTCCTGAAGATGGCTGGTGCTACTGGCTGTAGGACAGGTGGATGGACTCGATGCTGCTGAACTGTATACACTCTAAAACGGTAATGCTGATGTTACCTGTATTTTACCGCGATAAAAATATGTATTAATTAAAAAGGGGAAAGTAGTAACTTTATAGGAGAGAAGCCATCACAAAACATAAAGAAGTGGAGGAGATAGCCTTACTTTTTCTTTAGGCCAATCCTTTACCTTCCGGATTTCATTGCCTCTTGTTTAATAGAAGACCCTGCTCCTTTAGTTAATCCCCATGTGCTGACCGTTCCCTGCTGCCTCTGCCCCACATCCATTCTCTCACTCTCTCTGTGTGCTGGGAGGTTGGTGGCTTTGGAATGCATCCTTCAAAGCCCCTTAGGTTTGGCCATCTGGGGGCACAGGACACCATAGGGTGTGATCAGGAAGATGGGAGTTATCTGTGTTTACATTCTGAATTGCTGGACCACAGACCTGGCAGGAGCAATTTTCCTCTATAGCCCCAGCTTCTGTGGAACAGCCCCTATAGTTTTTGGCTTCTGCTTTCATTGTTCCCTCCTCCTCCCCCTTCCAGATGAGTGTGTGGTCATGCCTTTCTTTCGCTGCTATCCCTGGGTACTTCACTTGCCCTCACCTTCATAAGTGGTCCTCACATTTACTCCTTGTGGGTCCCATGTGTTTCTTGCCAGAACTCAGAAAGACATTTCCCCATTCTCCATCATCATCTTCTCCAACCCCATAGAGCCAACAGCACACATACATACATGTTCTATTAATGTCCATGAAATAAGAAAATGTGTAATCACTGCCCTGTATACAATGGATGAACTGATAAAACTCCACTAAGAATAATCAAAAAAAGATGAATAAAATGCAAAAAGAAAATCTCGTTTATTTGAGGGCAGAAGAGGGCCACCAATAGAAGCCAGGACCTACAAACTAAGGTCCCAGAGAGACAGGAACTTTTTGAGAGAAGCTTAATTTTCTACACTCAGTTATCCCTGGAGGTGTTTGAAGTGTTATAAGAGCATAAGGGAAGAGATCAAGGACTGGATTAGAAAGAGACAGCTAAACAGACCTCTTGCAATCTCCTGGGGCTAGATAAATGAAAACTGGGGTTGAAAGTTACCAAAGCAATCAGAATCTGAGACGCCAAGATGCACCAGTGAGAAGGAAAGCCCAGAGAAGTAAGCCTGGAACTCTAGGCTGCTTTTCTCCCAGAGGCATTTGCCAATCCACAAGCATTACAAGGCAAGGTTAAGAAATTGAGCATAAACTCTGTTCAGAGGGGAGGATCTCAGCAGAGATTTGGCAGACTCAGTGCTGCAAAATAAAAATTGGAATTCAGGGCCCTGAAAGCATTTAGGAATCTCTAGCAGGGACTCCTGAAGGGCCATACCCTGGGATTAAAAGTAAACTAGAAATAGAACCTTACCTGTCTGAAACCCAGTGCTAAATTAGCTCAATGCTGATGGAATTAAGGTGATCTACCACAATCTAGCTGCCTTCCAGTAGCTAAAATAAATACACTGGAGGACCATGCCACCATCCACAGACACAACATCTTTTCATATACAATGTCCGACATGCAATGAAAAATTAATAGACACATGAAGAAATGAAACCAAGAAGAACCCTAGCAGAAACAGACTCACAGGTGATTCGGATATTGGAGATGGGACACAGATGTTAAAGTAACACTGTTCAGCATATTTCATCAAATAGAAGAGAGGGTGAAGAATTTTGCCAGAGAACTGGAATGTATTTTTAAAAAGTATCAAATCAAAAATTGAAAAATGAGGTGCTAACTCACTGTCATTTCTTAAAAAAAAAAAATTATTTTATTTAGGGATCACTTTCAGGGTAAATAACAATTCTATATTTTTAAATGGTGGGTACACATTCACAGGCTTCCAAAATGCCTTGCAACAGTGCTTTAGAATGGATACTGAAGTGTTTTATACATATGTATCGGGTCCTCCTCCTGAATGTATTCAAAATGAAGTTCTCAAATAAAGCTTCATAATTCAAATGAAAAGATGCTGTAGGTATTTTACAAATTCAATGCAATCCCCTGCAACATTTAGCTGCCTTTAAAGAAAATCAGTCTTTTTGTCAGGCTTTGGCAGTTAAGCTACAGTCTGCTGAGATGGCAGTATTCAACACCCTGCATCCTGCTCGGCAGCAGACATTAAGCTTTGGCTGTGACCATGCAATCCCATTTAAACTCTTGTCTCTGTATGTGTCAGTTATAACCTGGCAGCTGGCTGGGACAAACATTTAAATCTTTAGATCTGGAGATTTAATTAAAGTACTCTATAATAAAATGAAACTCTGTATTCCATGGTTTGTAAATATACATTTAAATACAAATAATTGCGAACATCTAAAATGTTGGTAAGCTTCATTTATTGCTCTGAATTTAAAATGAGAGTGTGCTTTAATATTGTAAAAAATCCAACAACAGAAGTTTAGATGGGATATAATACTCTAAGCCTGAGCTTTTAAGAGGCCTACATGTTTTTTTAGTAAGGTCATTTGGCAGGGTACAAAATGCAAAGCTCAGGAGAACTAATTCACAGAGTTCTCTCCCATCTGAACACAGAGTTACAGCTCAGTCCTTTGCTGATGGCTGGCTCAGCTTTGACCTTTCACACTGTTCCAATCTCTTAGAAATCACTCTCATGAGAATGGAGTAAAAATTCACTGTTTAGCAGTTTAAGGAACCAGGTAGTTCCTGACCTCATGTGTTCAGGGACTTGATTTTCTTAAGGTGCTACAGACTTGTAGGCCCTTTGGGGGACATTCTAGAAAACTTCATTGGAAAAAGTTCTGTGGTGTCAGCTTTTGGGCATAGTAGCTGCCTTTATAGAATTTTGGAACTATGGAATGTCAAGACAGACCCAAAAGATGATTTTCATTTGAAGAAGCAGAAACAAAGAAGAGAACCAACCTGCTGCATAGTGACAAAATTGCTGTAAGAACCAGGGCCCCTTAATCCCAGTTCCTCACTGCATTTAAAAAAAAAATCATTAGTATTTAAAATATATAATTAATTAATTCATCTGTAGTTGTGAATGGGTAATGCATTTACAGTCTAAAAAGGCTTCAGAGCTCCACAGTAGGGAGTCCAGCATGTAGCCTCGTCTCCATCTATTCAGTCTGCATTACTCACTGTCATGATTAACAGTGTTTACTGGTTGTGTATATGTCCTTTTAACATTGTTTTATGCAAATACAAATACATAGTTTTATCATCTCCCTTTCTTTCACACATGAAAAATATTACACAAACTTTTCTTCATCTTTCCCTTTTCACTTAATATATTTTGGAGAGTTTGACATAGCTGTAGTATAGAAGGCCCTTTCCTTTTATAAATTTACAACTTCTTAATTGCCCATTGCTGGGATGTACTATCATTTTATTAAAAAGTGCCCTGTTGATGGTCTTTTGGTTTTTTTCCAATCTTTTGCTATTAGAAGTAATGCTGCAATGAGTAACTTAGTACATAGATCATTTCGTACTTATTATGGAAGGCCATCTGTGGGAAAAATTCGCAGAAGTGAAATTGCTGAATGAAGAGTATATACATTTAATTTGATTGTCAAATTATCCTCCAGGAGAATTGTACAGATTTGAATGAAACATTAGGCATTGTATTAATATGATTTTTGAATTTTGCCAGTCTGAATACATGAAAACTGCTACCTCAGTCTATTTCTTACTTCTATATTCTATATTTCTTATTATAATGAATAAGCATTTTCACATTGTTTAAGGTTGATTTATATTTTCTTTTCTGCAAAATTTCTTTATATTAGGACGCTGATCTTGATTTCTTAGGAACTACATAAATTTAAATATATGAACTCTTTAATAAGATTAGCAACTGTTTTTCCTAACTCAACAATAATTTTTTATTTTGATTTTCCCATGCAGATATTTTAAATATTTTTATGTATTTGAATTTATTCATTTTCTAATATGTAGATTTTGAATTATTGTTAGAAAGACTTTCTCTATTCCAAGGCTATGTAGGAATTTTATTTTTCCTTTAAACACATTTATGATTTCCTTCTTTTCATGTAATGTTTTTTTTTTTGAGACAGAGTCTCACTCTGTTGCCCAGGCTGTAGAGTGCCGTAGCATCAGCCTAGCTCACAGCAACCTCAAACTCCTGGGCTCAAGCAATCCTTCTGCCTCAGCCTCCCGAGTAGCTGGGACTACAGGCATGTGCCACCATGCCCGGCTAATTTTTTACATATATTTTTAGTTGTCCAATTAATTCCTTTCTATTTTATAGTAGAGACGGGGTCTCGCTCTTGCTCAGGCTGGTTTTGAACTCCTGACCTTGAGCTATCCACCCGCCTCGGCCTCCCAGAGTGCTAGGATTACAGGCATGAGCCACTGCGCCCAGCCCAGAATGGGAGAAAATTTTTGCATGCTACACATCTCAAAAGGGACTGATAACTAGAATCTATTTAGAACTCAGGAAAATCAGCAAGAAAAAATGAAACCACCCCATCAACAAGTGGGCAAAGGACACGAACAGAAACTTTTCAAAAGAAGACAGAATAATGGCGAACAAACATATGAAAATATGTTCAACATCTCTAATCATCAGGGAAATGCAAATCAAAACTGGAATGAGATATCATTTATCTCCAGTGAAAATGGCCTTTATCAAAAAGGCCCAAAACAATAAATGTTGGCATGGATACGGAGAGACGGGAACACTCCTACCCTGCTGGTGGGACTGCAAACTAGC
>CAUYRT010026601.1:0-24797 GCA_963574885.1 Lepilemur ruficaudatus
GAGACGGGGGTCTCGCTCTTGCTCAGGCTCATTTCGAACTCCTGACCTTGAGCAATCTGCCCACCTTGGCTTCCCAGAGTGCTAGGATTACAGGCGTGAGCCACCACGCCTGGCCCGATAAATATCTTTTGAATTAATGAAAAGGGCTCAATGTAGTGCCTGGCTCAGGGTATAGTCCCAATAGGAGATATCCATTATCATTATTTTTATTTACCTAGGTATTACTTGCAGTATAATTATAATAGTTAACATTTATTGAGCATTTACTATTGCCATGCACTGTGCTAATACATTACATACTTTATCCCACTGAATCCTTCTAACAGCTTTATGAGATAGGTACTATTATTATTCTGATTTTAATTGATGAGGGAAATTGAGGCACAGCTCAAGATTGCACGCCTGGTATTATGGGCCCTGGGACAATACATAGAGTTAGAATCTCGGGGCTGCCACTTAGTAGCTATTTGACTCCGGTCTGTATTTTAACCTCTCTGTGCTTCTGTGAAAGTAGGTTAATAACGCCTATCTCCAGGAGTCACTGGGCAATCAAAAGAGATAATGTATGTGAAATACCTGGCACATACAAGGGTCTTGTTAAAATGTTTGCTGTTATTGCCACCCTTTTTCCTGACTCAAACTCCCCAGAGAAGAATTTAGTGGGCTGACATACACTCTCCACAGAGCAGAGATTTTCAGACTTTAGTGTGCCTGGGAGTCACCGAAGAGCTTGTTAAAATGCAACTTCCTGGGCCTGAGATTTTTTTGATTCAATAGATCTTAAGTGGGGCCCAGGAATCTACATTGTAAACACGTCCTCCCAATTGTTTCTGCCAACATGGGCAGTCAGTCCTCAGACCACATTGGGAGAAATAAGACTTCTCCTTTGAGGATATGAAGGAAAAAAAAAAAAAAGACTAAGGTAAAATATCCCCATCTGGTTTTCTGGAATCCTGCTAACTCATGAACACACTTATAGTTATAAAATCTGAAAATTTCTCAGTGTTAGAAACTCACTTTATAGCTTTAGCGTTAGCATTAACATCAGAAAGTGCTTCAATGAACATAGAATTTCCAGAGATACTGACATGGTTTCTTTAAATGCTGTCTTTCTCAGAGAGTATTGCATCTGGAATTGAGCTCTCAGTAACCAAATGAGAGCTGAGCAAGCACATTATATTTGAGTTAGCTTAGTCTTTTGGTTCTTATGTGTTTTAAAAGTAGTATTTTAGATGTCTTATAATACCTAGCATTGGTAATGGTATAAGGTAAAGCCAAATTTTTACTAGGTGGCCAAAATACATACTCTATTTCAAGCAACAGCACTAATTATAGGATTTGAAGATAGAATATAACACATTTTGATTTTTGAAGAAAGAAAATTAAATGGTTAACCATGCATTATCTATGGGTGAATTTGCTATTACAGAGTTAATCTGTTTGCTTGCAAGTATTTGTTAGACGTTGGAGCTTAATTAGGCTCTTCTGGGATAGAAACTTTGACTCTGGAAAAGGATTTCTTTAAACTAACACCTTAACTGTTTAGTTTTCATCTCAATTACAGGGTAGCTGTGATCTGGTATCCTTTTAAATTTATGCCTAAAAAGTGATGTTATCTATGCCCTTAAAAAAATGGGAAATAAGGGGAAATTAAGTTTTCACAGTGAGGCTTTACTAATTTAGAATGACTTTCCAGAACACTAGAGAATCTCATTTAGATTGAAGGGGAAAAAATACATTCTAAATCCAAATCCCGTGGAGTGGTATTCTAACATGGGAGAATGTAAGGCAGAGAGCTCTGGGCAGACACTGCCAGGAAGGGAAACACACAGGGAGTCATGGCCCTATGATGGCCATCCCTACACCCACAATCCTGCATCCAGCTTGCTTCATTTGATTGTTTTCCATCATCATCTTGACAATTGTCATGTCCACATACGGCCTTAAGCATTGTGAAAAGGCTGCATGTTGGGAGAATTCAAAGAAGGTATAATAGCTCAGAGATATATTAAAACTTTAACCCCTTTAGTGATACTCTTATCCATATGATATTTATCTTTCTTGATAATCACTATACTTTTATATGTCTATGTTAATCTATGAAGAAGATGGAAGAGATGGGTAGTTCATTTTAATATTTTACTTTTAAGTGTATACATGGGCTTTGGAGTCAGACAGACCTGAATTCAAATCCAAGCTCTTCCTGTCTCTAGCAGTGTGACCTTGGGGATACACTTGATGTTTCTAAGCCTTGATTTCTTCAATCATAAAATGGTGCAAAATGAAGGATAATAAAACAGCATAGATGTGAGAATGAAATGAAATGAAATATTAAAAATATGTAGGCCTTGATCCCTTATCTGAAAACTTTGTGACCAAATGTGTTTTCCAGTTCAGATTTTATTTACATTTTATAAAGTTAACATGGTACATAGATGGTACATTACATAAAATCACTAGCAGGCTCTGGGCAGTACCTGTAACCAAACACATTGATTTTTCTGCAGCAAATATGTGAATATTCATATAGTCTTTATAAATATTATAAATAAAGGCTATAAGTAGCATATGTCAGTTCAGGTCAAATTGGAAGCCAAATGAGTTTGTGCCAAACTTACAAGAAACCTATAAGGACTATAAAGAGCATCGCATTAGATCAAGCCAGGTCTTGAGGGAAGATGGGTTTGGGCCACTTACCAAGGATTTTTGAACTGTGGAGTATATGAAAAAACATAGAACAGAGTCTAGTATATTGCAAGACCTTTAAAATATTATTAAAGCTTCTACTTAAACAGTACTTTGTGTCACACACTGCCTGCTGCATAATGTCATTTACTTCAATCAAAATTGTATGAGGTTGGTAAAATTCCCATTTTGTAGATGAGGAGTAAAAAAGGCAAACAGAAATTAGTTACTTGCTTAAGGCCACACAACTAAGTGGTGGCATTAGGTTTTGACTTCAGGTAGCCTAGCTCTAGGGTCTGTGCTTTTGACCCTTGTATACTAAATGTTATATATATACGTATACACACACACACACTAAATGTCAGCTTTTGGCCTCTTTGGTAGGTTAAGAGATGAGTTCCAGTTTTTATTTCTATATTGCAGGGGCTTAAAAGCACGTTCATATTGAGGTAGGTCCTGCTCAGAGTTAAGCTCCTTTTAACACATTTTTTTTCCTTACATCCGGCTTCATTTCACCAAGGAATTGTATATGCAATCCAGCCAGGCATGGTGGCTCACGCCTGTAATCCTAGCACTTTGCGAGGCTGAGGCAAGTGGATCGTCTGAGCTCAGGAGTTCGAGACCAGTCTGAGCAAGAGCGAGGCCCCATCTCTACTAAAAAAATAGAAAGAAATTAGCTGGACAACTAAAAAATATATATAAATATATGTATATATACACAATCCCACGGGCACAATGGTGTTCACCTGTAGTCCCAGCTACTCATGAGGCTGAGGCAGGAGGATCACTTGAGCCCAGGAGTTCAAGACCAGCCTGGGTAACATAGTGAGACCTCTGACTCAAAATTAAATAAATAAATAAAAATTTGGGGGGAAAAAAAAGCAATCCCAGTGATTCAAATGAATAATCAAGGGAATTAGAGTAAAGAGAGAAGGAGTAATACTTATGTGTGAAATTATTTTTACTGTTATCTACATGTAATGTAGCCTGGGTTCTGTGTACGTCAATAAAAATTTTATTTTGTAGCTCCTTGAGCCTTTTGTAGTCCTCAAGTCATCTTGCATGACTGAAAAAAACGTTTATTATCCAATATCTTCTAACCATGCTTATATCTGTCATCATTGAACTGTTTCACAGGTTTATTTCAAAAACAAACTGAAGTTGGCACTTATTGGCCAGAGCCTCTTTGGACAGGAAGTCTACAGCCACCTCCGCAAAGAGGGCCACAGAGTAGTCGGGGTGTTTACGGTTCCAGACAAGGATGGAAAAGCTGACCCACTGGGTGAGTGCATCTTGGGGTGACTACGTCACAAATTCTCAAGTCTGGGTTGGCCGTCAGAGCTGGTGTGGCAGCTCTGTGTTCATCACGACACATGCTCCTTCTATTTGTTGTTTGATCAGTATCAATACTGGGCTTTTGTCTCATGGTCCAAGGTAGCTGCCCCAGCACCAACTATCAAGTCTGTGTTCTAGCCAAGCACAAAGGGAAAGCGGGGAAGTAGAGGGCAAGCTTTTTATTAAGGGTGTAATCCAGAAGTTGCATATATTACTCCCACTTGTATTCCATTGGCCACAGCTTAGTCACAGACCAAATTTATTTGCAGGAGAGGCTGAGAAATATAGATTTTATTTGGGATGGTTATGTGTTCAGCTAAACTAGGGGAATCCATTGCTAAAGGATAAAGGGGACAACTAGCAGTCTCTGCCATGAACTTCAGAAGAATTGCAAGCATGTGACTGTTAAATCTCTTTTCAGAATGGATCCGGGGAAATGAACTCTTCCTTAGTGCCTGGTCCCAGGGTCAGGACCCCCTTTCCACACTGGCCATGGTCATGTGGACTCATGGCATAACTTAGAAAAAGAAAAAATACCAACCTGACATACAGAGTAACCTATATAAGGAGGTGGTATAGCATGTGGTTGGCAGCATATGTTCCAGAGTCAGGGGATTAATTCTGACACTTGTGTGACCTTAGGCAAGTTACATAATCTTACTAAGCCTCAGTTCAGTGGTACCCATCTCATGTGGTTGCTATGAGGATTTAGTGAGATTAATGTACATAAAATGCTCACACTATGCCTGGCTCATAATAAGCAATCATTAATCACAGTAGCTGATTATTTTTGTCAGTGTAGTCAACTAGGATAGCCAAAAATATATAGCTCTGGGGAAGCCAAAAACCAAAACACGAGCCCAATACCTACATGCTCAAGCCTGTCTCAGTGGAGTACATTTTTTACAATGAAGACTTCTAAGTCTCCTCCACCCCATTTTTCTTTTGTATAGACTCTTTCACAAACTTTTCCCATTATCTCATTTTTAACCACCATTTATCCTGCCATTTGACATGTGAATTAAGTCTTTGAACATTTTATGAATGTTCGCATTTTGTGAACATTATTTTGCTGGTCTCCCGGATTCTTCCAAATGGATTGATCGGGGCCTAATCTTGATGGCCAGAGACCTTCAGGACCTACTTAGCCTTCAGAATTTAGGTTTTGTGATGGAAGCATCACCTCATCCTGAGACAATTAATTTTGATGATCAGATGGGGGAGAAAAGAAAGGGAACAAAAAAATGCACATAAAAAGCTTTCATTAAGGCTTTTGGAAATTGCCTAAAATTAATATATAAAAAATAGTATATATATTATTACTAATATGTAATAGAATGTATTAATATATAATAATACATTATTTTTATATATATTATTTATATATTAAAATGTTTACTTAAATAAATATATATACTTAAGATGTAAGGTACACAATAAAAATGGCATTTTATTATGGAAAACAATGGGCTTGTGCTGTTTGCACTTTGGCGGGCCATGCAGTTTTCGCATGGAGTTGGGATGGAGCCGTTTGTTTGGGAAGGGATAGTGTATTCCTCAGGAAGGAGACCTGGATCTGGTCCAGCATGGCAGAACCCTTAGGTGGAGCCAAATGTGTCTTCTCTATTCTGGGCCTCTCTCCTCTACTAACTTAACTGTTTGTTGAATTTGGAAGAAGGAAATAGAAGATCTCAGCTTAGCAACTTTAGCCCTTCTTCTTTGGGGATCTGCCTGTTTGGCAGGGAGAATGTGCTCTGGTCTACAGTTGGTTATTTGAAGGGAGGGGAGAGACACAAGGTTTTCCAACTGTGCCAGAAGCGAGCATGTTAAATTGGTGGGTGAAGTCATGGCATTTGGCTCCAAATCTAAAGCTATGTTCTTTAAAATGCTGTATCGATACAGGTACCATTTTTTTAATCTATAAAAGAAAATTTTCGTTAAAATCTCAAAATATTATCTGGCCACAAGCTTCTCAGTTCGAAGTTATTGTTCGTTAATACATAGGTAGATAAATATCACCTTAGAAAAATAGAGCATGATACAATTTTAGTAAGTCAAATTCTGGTCATAATCTAAATTGTTCTTCACTATATTTCATTTGTAAATGTTTCAGGAAACTATAAAATTATAATGTATGAATCCATAGTGATATAAAATTATGGCTAACTGTTTTAAAAATGGAAATGATCTTCTTTTTCACGCTCAGCTTTGGCTGCAGAGAAAGATGGCACCCCTGTGTTCAAGTTCCCTAGATGGAGGGTCAAGGGCAAGACCATCAAGGAGGTGGCAGAGGCCTACAGATCCGTGGGTGCCGAGCTAAACGTGCTCCCCTTCTGCACACAGTTCATCCCCATGGATGTAATCGATGGCCCAAAGCATGGCTCCATCATCTACCACCCATCCATTCTGCCCAGGCACAGAGGAGCCTCTGCTATCAACTGGTGAGATTTTTTAATAATGGAGAGGGTGGGTCTATTTCCATTGCCGATAGTCGTTTTGTTTTTTTACATAGGTGATTAAGAAACTAGGTATGCTTGAACAGCTGTGAGGTTCTGACTGACTGCTACAATTTGCATGAACTCCCCTGAGGTCTAGACATACTGCATGAACCAGGGCAGCATTTCCCAAGAATAGTTTATGGAGTACTAGTTCCATCGACTGTAACTAGGTGTGGTGCAAACAAAGGTTCTACGGTCAGATAAGTTTGGTTAATGGTGGATTTTTTTTTTAACTGCAGGACTTCTTTGAGCCTTTAATATGTGCTTTAATGTGAGCATCAGAATCCCCTAGAGGGAGTCTGAGAACACAATGTTCCCAAATTTATTTGACCACACACACGCACACCGCCCCGCCCCGCCCCTTGAACCTGCGCACACAGAGTCGGGATCCTCCCCTGATGACCCTCCCGTGTCCTTCCCGCACAATCTAGGGGAGACGTGGGGACATGGGCGCAGAGCTGCCCGGGAAAGGGCTCCAGGCTGCCACCGCAGTAAATGCGCAGGGACAGGATGGGACCCCCAGAGTCTCAGCTGCCCGCTGAGCCCCGCCCTGTGGATGGAGGGGACTGAGGGCCCAGGTGTGTCAGTGGAGAACTTCAGTCTCAAGACTCCGGAGCCAGAAGCGGGAGGCCTGGGGTCGCCACAGCCGCTTCCAACGGGCTCCAAGCATCCCTCTCCCCGCCTCTGGGACACCGACCCAGCACTCTCACCGTTTCCCAGTTTTCTAGGGTTACCCGCTGTCCTTCCTGTGGGTCTCTTAGTACCAGAGTGCAAGTCCCAGAGTGAGAGAGGCTGCGCCAGACACACCTGGGCCCTGCTGGGGATGGAAGAGTGAAGAAGGGACCCCAGCTCCGTGCCAGGCGCAAGAGACCACAGAACTTTTTTACATAGAGCATCTTAAGTATATTTCAGGAAATGCTTAGTTACCTGAGATTATCACCTTCGTTGTCCATCTTCCCCCATTCGACTTTAAGCTTCTCGGGGGAGGAACTTTGTCTAACGTTTTTATTGCTGTTTCCCAGTGTCAAGAGCAGTGCCTGGAACACTACAGGTACCCAGTGCCATAGGTACACTATGCTAAGGGTTGGGTGGGCCTTTCCCCCGCTTTCCTGCCTTCTCTCCTTTACCTGCACAGCCTCCTGTTATCCCCCAGAGTCAAGTTGTTGAATAAGCAGAATGTTTAAATGTGATGAAAAACATTCACTGTATTTAAAGTTTGATTACATGAATTGATTTCTTTGGGGCTCTTATAAATAACACTTTATTATTTAGTAGATATCTTTGCACTTAAACTTGTATTTTTTCTCACTTGACATTGCTTCCGCATGCAGAATCATTAGGCCAAAACATATCAATATTCTCCAGGCTCTTGATAACATAATGCCAGTTAATTCCTCAGTATTTCTGAAGAGTGATTCATTGATTGCTTGATTTAGGTCTAGCTCAGAAGTAAAAATGATTTAGATCATGGGCATGGCTGACCTACCACTTCATACTCTCTCTGTATTAGCCTACTCTCTCATATGCTTTTTTATGTATTTGTTCACAGAGCTACCTTATTGTTTGTATTATACACTCCTGTAGGGCCAGCATTTTCTTTTAGGCTAAACTTCATAGAGCATAAAATACAAATGGTTGAATTAATCAACCATCCTTTACTATAATTTATGTAGACAAGCTAGAGCTAATTCTAATCCTAAATGAATCTTATAACTGAATTAATTAATACAACCTGAGTTAATAATCAGCTCTCCTCTTCACATTGTAGAGAGTATCCTCTGTTTTATCTTCTTTTTTTTTTGAGACAAAGTCTCACTTTGTTGCCCAGGCTAGAGTGCCGTGGCAACAGCCTAGCTCACAGCAACCTCAAACTCCTGGGCTCAAACGATCCTTCTGCCTCAGCCTCCTGAGTAGCTGGGACTACAGGCATGTAGCACCATGCCCAGCTAATTTTTCCTATGTATTTTAGTTGACCAATTAATTTCTTTCTATTTTTGGTAGAGACGGGGTTTTGCTCTTGCTCAGGCTGGCCTTGAACTCCTGAGCTCAAACGATCCTCCCGCTTCAGCCTCCCAGAGTGCTAGGATTACAGGCGTGAGCCACCACGCCCAGCCCTGTTTTATCTTCTGTTCGTATTCTGCCTAACTCAGAGTCAAGTACGATGTAGGAATTGGACCCAGGTGGGCAAAGTACTTGATCCTGAAGTGGAAAGCTGACACTTTCAATGAGTGTTAGTAATGATGGACTCTAACGCCTTTTTGAATTCAACTGCAAGTCATTACTAGATGTTAACAAGAAAGATTGCAGATATGAGGATGTATAAAATAGCACTACCATTAGGTATTGCTTTTTATGAGCTCTGACATCTCCCACCTCCACTGTTAATTTCTCATGATATTAATAGTTTCGTTCACTGTCAAATTTTCCATTTTAACTACCTTACACTTTAGTATCACTAATTCATCCCTTTATGATATAGTTGCCGAATATCTTGAGTTGAAACTCTTCTTTTCACAGGACTCTGATTATGGGAGATAAGAAAGCTGGATTTTCTGTTTTCTGGGCTGATGATGGTTTAGATACAGGACCCATTCTTCTTCAGAGATCATGTGATGTAGAACCCAATGACACAGTGGATGCACTTTATAATCGATTTCTTTTTCCTGAAGGAATAAAGGCCATGGTCAGTATATTTATGCCTAAAGAATTTAGTAAACCTTTAAAGTTTTGGAAATATTTATCTATTATTAAGAATTCACCCATATGAATTTTCACTAAAAATGTAAAGCTTAGAAACAAAGTTAGGTTTTATATTTACCAATGGGATAGCATACTTAGGGTGGGAATCTGAACTTTTCAATTTCTTTTAATTTAATTTTTTTATTTCAAAATATTATGGGGGTACAAATGCTTTAGTTACATGTATCAATTTTGTTATGCTTAAGTCACGGTTATAAGTGTGCCCATCACTCAGATAGTGTTCATTGTACCTGCAACAATAAAAATAAATAAATGGGACTTGATTAAATTAAAAGGCTTCTGCACAGATAAGGAAATAATCAACAGGCCAAATAGACAACCTACAAAATGGGAGAAAGTATTTGCAAGCTATACAAGGGCTAACAACCAGAATCTGCAATGAACTTTACAAGCTCTCTCTGTGAACTTGAGCTAGTTGCTTACCTGTTTTTTTTAGAGACAGGCCCTCACTCTGTCACCCAGGCTGGAGTGCAGTGATGCAATCATTGCTCACTGCAGCCTCAGACTCCCAGGCTCAAGGGATCTTCCCACCTCAGCCTTCTCAGTAGCTAGGACTGCAGGTGCGCACCACCATGCCCAGCTAATTTGTAAATTTTTTGGTAGAGACAGGGTCTCGAAATGTTGCCCAGGCTAGTCTCAAATTCCTGGCCTCAACTAATCCTCCCACCTTAGCCTCCCAAAGTGCTGGGATTACAGGTGTGAGCCACTGCGCCCAGCCTGTTTAACTTTTCTAAGCCACAATTTTCTCACATGTAAAACAGGAATAATAATATCTGCCTTACAAGATGTGTGTGATGTTTGCAAGGGATGTTTTACATAAAGTAGCTGCCATACTGCTTGGAACATAGATGGACCTGAAGAAAGGGTAGTTATTATCATAGTCTGACTCTGAACAGGTTTATAGGTAGTAATTCTGTTAAGCAGAAACTTCAGTTAAACAGGCCATGCCATTGTGATCATTGGCCTGTAACACAGGTGACGTTTTCGGCCTTAGGTAGAAGCTGTCCAACTCATAGCTGATGGAAAAGCTCCTCGGGTTCCTCAGCCAGAAGAAGGAGCAACATATGAAGGTATCCAGAAAAAGGAAAATGCCGAGGTACTGATATCAACTCAACAACACATCCCAGAGTTCATGGCCCTCTACATTTAAATAATTCCCAATGTACTATGTCCTTGCCAAAAGGTAGATCTCCCAGCCAGCCTGCCCTAGCCCTACCCACTTCTGCCACTGATGGACAGAAATGTTTCTACTGCCTTTGAGACTAACAGCCTTAGGAAGGTCAGCCTATGCTTTGTCCTTTCCTAGATTTCTTGGGATCAGTCTGCCGAAGTTTTACATAACTGGATTCGAGGTCATGATAAAGTCCCTGGAGCTTGGACAGAGATAAATGGACAGGTATGTTTTAGGAACCACCTTTCCCCCCATATTACCTTTGCAAGAGGTATTACAAAGAAGTCTGGGCTTTCCTTGGTTCCTCCTTGGGTCATGAGCAAGGTCTGTAATTCAGTATGCACTGAGCATTCATTGTGAAGCAGACACCAGGCACAGCCCCTGTGCTCAAGGAGACTGCAGTTTTACGGGGGAAGCAGAGAAGTGAATAGACACTCAGAAGGCAGTAAGAGAAATGCTATATCTGAGGCCCACACTCAGTTATAACCTATGAGGGTTTCATGTTATTGTCTTGATAATCGCAGCAGTGAGGCAGGATTCCCAGTGCATATTAGGTGCCAATGAGAATACGTGGAATCAATGAATGACCAAAGGAAGAAGTTTAGTGTAGTGGTTAAGAGTGTGGGATCTGATGCCAATGTGTTTCCATTAAAATTCTGGCTCTGCCACTATCTATGCTGTAATCTTGGGCAGGTTACTTAACCATTGGGTGCCTTGGTTTTGTGGATGGAAAAATCCAAACTCTGAAATATTTAAAAGAAGTTTATTCTGAGCCAAATTTGAGGACCATGACCCGGAGCCACTCCCAAGAAGCCTTGGTCAAGTGGACTCGATGTGGTTAGGTTACAGTTTGGTTTTATACATTTTAGTGAGACAGGGGTTACAGGTAAAGTCATAAATCAATACATAGGAGGCATACATTGGCTTGGCCTGAAAAGGTGGGCCATCTCGAATTGGGGGGGGGGAGGTTTACAGGTTATAGGTGGGTTTAAAAATTCTTTGGCTTGTAATTGGTTAAAGACATGAAGCTTTGTCTAAAGGCTTGGAATGTTTTAACATAAGGAGCTGTTTATCTGAGATAAGCCACCAGACATAGATTTGTTGTGTAAATTGAGGACCTGCCGGTTTGTCTTGCAGACCCTTAGGCCTATCAATGGGTCACAAAGGATGTCTCCAAGAAGGGAGGGGGGCATGATGAGACATGTCTGACCACCCTCCTCCTGGCAGACGATTTAGTTTTAGGATATTCCTTTGGCCACGAGGGGGTCCATTCAGTCAGCTGGTGGGGGTGGGGGGGTGGTGAGCCTTAAAATTTTATTTTGGTTCACAGTTTCCTCATTGTAAAATGGGACTAATAATACTACCTCCCTGATAGGTTATGGGTTATTGTGAAGATTAAATGAGTTAACATGTTAATTCATTTAAGTACTTAGTCCCTGGCATAGAGTAAGTATTCAATAAGTGTTAACTACTATAGTGTTCCATAAATGATAGCTGATAGAGAATGACAATAATAAATCAGTTTCTCTTGGTTGCTGTCTGGATCTGGTACTGTTTCCATGAGCTAATGACGCACAAAGCACCCTGCACTTCTCACCACCTACCACACTGCATTGTAATAGCCTGTTTATTCCTCTGCATCTCCCCTCACCGATGCCCACCCCCAATGCCTCCCTGGCCCCCACAAACCCTGCCTTCAGGCTGTAAAGACTGAGAGCTTTTTGTGTCATTCACCTTTGTATCGATGTGAATATGTGCTAAATGTACGAGGCCTGTCCGGAAAGTATCCAGCCATTGTTAATGTAACAAGGACAGTTTACGTGGCTGGACACTTTCCGCGGCCGGACAGCCCTCATACACTCACTCAGGTCACCTGGATTTGGGGCATTTTTGAAACTCTTCAGTCACATGTTTGCAGACTATCTCTTGCTCTGTGTCATTTCTACAGATGCTGGATACAGTCTCTCACACTGTGGTGTCTCCATTTTATTACAGATGATAATCCGCACTTCAGCTTTTTTGCAGGGATTGGTGCTTGCGTGCACCCCTATGAACAGCTTTACTCCTGATTTTACAAGCTGGGTTTGATCTCTTTATTAGATGGTTACTTTCTATGGCTCCACGTTACTGAACAGCTCTGTGCCTTCCGGAGAACCACTGGAAATTAAAGGTGCCAAGAAGCCTGGTCTTGTTACCAAAAATGGACTTGTTCTTTTTGGTAATGATGGAAAAGCGGTGAGTGTTCAATATGTCACGTAGGAAATAAGCTTTTTGGCTTCATTCTGTATCCCCGGCTATCAAGAGAATAGCTTTCACAGGGTAATCTGGCTTTGCACTAGGATAGCTGTGCCCCTACTTCCCTGCGGGGAAGAGCTGGCTCTGTGTGCCCTGAGGAGGACAAGGCGCTTCAGGACAGCCCCAGAGACCAGCACCGTCTGCTTTGTGATGCGATGGAAAGAGCTTGGCATTCATTCAGGAGACAAGAATAGGAATCCCTGCTCTCCCATTCACCAGTCTTGGGCAGGATAGTTCTCCGCCCTAAGTCTCAGTCTTCCATCTAAATAACAGAGAGGGGAATCCCACTGTGAACCTCCCACTGCCACAGTCTGGGAGGGGCAAGGGAAGTGCATGTGACCCCCCCTCAGATGCTCTTTGCCATTGTCCCACCAGGCAGGTGCCGCCTACACTGCCTGTGCTTGGAGGTGTTGGCTCTGGGCCACAGTGCTCTCCCAGGCAACTCCCCAATGAATAGGGTGAAAGGGAATTGTAACTTACAGATACTAATATTTTCCAGTTGCTGCAGAATAAATTGGTATTAAGATCATGGCATCAGCCTAGCTCACAGCAACCTCAAACTCCTGGGCTCAAGCAATCCTTCTGCCTCAGCCTCCCAAGTAGCTAGGACTACAGGCATGCGCCGCCATGCCTGGCTAATTTTTTACTTATATTTTTAGTTGTCCAATTAATTTCTTTCTATTTATAGTAGAGACGGGGTCTCGCTCTTGCTCAGGCTGGTCTTGAACTCCTGACCTTGAGCTATCCACCCGCCTCGGCCTCCCAGAATGATAGGATTACAGGCGTGAGCCACCGCGCCCAGCCCCAAATGCTTGTTTTTAATCCTATACTTTTCTCAACTGCTCAAGTCAGATCTACTCTAGCAAAATTTTAATAAGACTTAGCATAAGTGCTCAGATGGGTATTTACTGAGTACATAAAAGAAGGTAGCAGAGTATAAGCAAGATGTGGGACTAGTTTGAGATATGACTTCCAGTAACCCCTTACCTCATTATCTCTCATTTAGTCATGATGAATGGGGATAATCATGCCTTCAGTTAGTTATTCTTAATAATAAAAACTAACATTTATTGGGCACTTACTATATACTCAGGCACTACACTAAATATTCTACATGCACTGGCTCGTTTAACCCTCTCACATATCCTTTGATATTGCTTATAAGCTCATTTTATAGGTGAGTGAAATAGCAGCAGAGAGGGTAAGTACCTTGCCCAAGGACACAAAGCAAAGTTTGGATTAGACCCCACGCAGTGCAATTCCAGAAACATAGCTCTTAAAATCACTTCATTATACTGTATACTCCTTACTTTTCAGAGATTTAGATTTTAACTTGGCTCCTTAAGAGAAAATTAAGATATGTAACAACAAATTGAAGAAATCAAGATACTTTCTTCTTTCTCAAAGATTCATTAACATTTTCCTTTAAAAAAACTATAACATCTAGAGTGTGAGGAGAAGTGCTGGTAAATGAAAATCCCCATTTGATTGATAGGCCGTGGCATTTTAGATTATTTGTGTTGGGAATTCCCTATATTGCTTGTGTTTGATTGTCCTAACACGGGAGGCTCCATTTCTGTTCCAGCTGAAAGTCCCTCAGGAGAAATTTCTGCACGATAAAATATGAACCTATGTCTGAGCTGTTGGTTTTTTTTTTTTTTTTGCGACAGAATCTCACTCTCTTGCCTGGGCTAGAGTGAGTGCTGTGGTGTCAGCCTAGCTCACAGTAACCTCAAACTGCTGGGCTCAAGCAATCCTACTGCCTCAGCCTCCCGAGTAGCTGGGACTACAGGCATGCGCCATCATGTCTGGTTAATTTTTTCTATATATTTTTAGTTGGCCAATTAATTTCTTTCTATTTTTAGTAGAGACAGGGTCTTGCTCTTGCTCAGGCTGGTTTCGAACTCCTGACCTTGAGCAATCCGCCCGCCTCGGCCTCCCAGAGTTGAGCTGTTGGCTCTTTACCCAGGAATTTGTTGTTTGGATTCTAATTTTGATTTGGAGGTACGTTCTAAAGAGTCTTCTCCATTGCTTCTTTCTCCCAAAATCAATCTCAATTGGCCTTTCTGTGCGTTTGCAAAAGAGGAAACTGAACTGTCTCATGTGTAGATAAATGAGCTTTCAAAGAAGAATGGAAAATAAATCCTTTAAAAATAAAGACAAGGAGAACGACCCCCTTTGGTTACCCCAGTTGTTTTATGGTGCTTCTACTTGCAAGTATTTGTATAAATGGAAAGATTCAAAGGCATGCCAGGTTTTCTAGGGTGGCCAATTCTTGTGCATAAGTTTTTACTAAATGGCAAATTATATCAAGGAAAATTCAGAGCTCAAATGGTTGACCTGCCACTACAGAGTTAAAATGTTGAGTTGCAAGCTCTCTGCTTGAGATAAACTCATTGTTTATGGTATACAGAATGATCTGTGTTTGTAAGATTTTTGATAACTGAGGTCTTCCCACCCCTGCCAGAACCCTGCAGCCAGCTAGAGCAAGGCACCAGGGAGGCCACAGCCCAGGAGCAGACCCAGTGGGAAGGAAGACTAGGACATGTGGCCCACCACCAGGGGCAAGGAACACCCGCTACCACCGTCATCTTGGCACCATGGGAAGGGCCGGGGAAGGAGCTGCCTGAATTAATTCTTCAATCCCATGCCCATTAGGTTATGACTCGAGGTTGGAAAGGGCCTACCCTTACCGAGCAGGGAGCTCCATTTGGCCAGAGGGCACCCACAACCAGGGCAAGGCGATTAGCATGAATTCTTCAGAGCCGGTTAATGTGGCCTTTAAAGTAAACTAAAAACTGCATGCGCATTCTGCTAGCTATGCCAGCCAAGGGTCCTTTGAGACAGTCAAAAGGAAAGGCTACCCTAGGGTGGGGTACAATCAGTGCATTTTTTGGAAAAAAGGAGGAAATTAGAAAGAACCCTGCCCAAAATTGCAAAGGGCTCCAGGTAACAAGAAACCCTCAGGAAAGCAAATGGTTCCTTCAAGTCTAGGACTTGGACGACAAAGGAGGGAGCCAAGGGGTGCCCCTGCCTCACTAGTAGCTCCAACCCAAATATCCCCATAGAAGCCTCGCACATAAATTGACAGTGGGGACCCGATTAGTGGACTTTTACCAACGAGGGGTCCCAGGGCTCCATGCCTCCCCACTGAAGCTCCAGATGCAAATTGACAGTGGGGATTTGATCAGTACCAAGCCGCATGGGCAGAAGCAGTCTGGAGAAGGGGGAGCCCCCCACCACCTTTCTGCCATGGCCCAGCTCCCAGCACCAGCTGTGCATGGGACTCCACAAGCCAGATAGCAGTGAGGCAGCCATTGGCAGGCAGTGACTGGGAACTATCCGCCACAGGCTCAGGGGGCAGAGCTAGGTCTGCAAGCAGTGGGAGTGCCAGGAACTGTTTCAAAAGTGACAGAAACCCACCTTTGAGGGCACTGCTAAGCTCCTGCTAGATGAATACCAGGGCCTGGTGAAACACGCAGGAGACTGCCATTGCGGAGCAGTTCGTTTTAAAGTTTAGGCCTCAACAGACTAGCACATCGTTACGGCACTGGCAAGAAGAAAGCTACCAAAAGTGAGTAAGGCCATATGGGCTGACAGGACCCCCAGACATACAGAGAGAATTTAAATACTCCATTGAGTATAGATATGCACAGGATCCACTTGCCACTAATGATATTGTGCTCAGCCGCATTTGAGTGGCAGGATCCTGGGACTGGGGTGGCCTCGCAATGCCTCTGGACTGTGTTACGGGCTTTGAAAGGGCTCTCCTGCCCTGTTTGATGCTTGGCGGGGGACTTGTGGAACCTAAAACTGGACAGATTTGCAAACAACAGCTTACTTATCTAAGGTTCCTAGGAATGACAGGGCTCTGCCGTGTCTGGATCCCAGACTTGAGACTGATGGAAAGCCCTATATGGGGCCCTTAAAGGAACAGATGTGGAGCCCCTGATCTGGACCACAGACTGTCAAAATGCCTTTGGAAAACTAAAACAGAGTCTTATGATTGTATCCGCTTTGGGGTTGCCTGACACATGGAAAGAATTTAAATAATACAAAAAACAAAGAATGAGGCTCGGAGTCTTAGTATGGATACTGGGAGACATCCCAGGCCAATGGCATACTTCTCAAAGCCACTGATCAATATTGTGAGAGTATGGCCTCTTTGCCTCCAGACACTAACAGCTAGTCTTGAGTTGTTATTAAAGACCGTGTTTATTCTCAATCCTGCCACCCTTCTGCCAGCCAAAGAGGATGAGCCTTTGCAACATGCCTGTCTAGGAGTTCTGAAGTCTGTCTGGATATGCGGTGATCATAGCAGTGACACTGCCACCTGGGACTTCAGCCCAAAATGTTGAGCTGATTGCCAGAGGAAATCAAGCCACTGGCACATAGTTAAGGAGGTCACTGGAGGTGATCTCTTCCTCAGGGCCTTGATATCCCAGCTAGATTTAGATCCCCTCTAAAACTAAAGACTGGGGCTCTGACACTTGGGATAACACAACTAAATGGAGAATTCTCACAGATTTGTTCTCCTACATAAAGCTTTGGTTTGGCCCCTTATGAGGCACCTCCATGAAAACACCCATTGGGAGCGTGATGCCTAGATGGATTTGGTGGGGCCTCATTTGAGAGGACCCCATTTACAACTAACTGTTTATGTGCTTGGCGCAGTCCAAGGACAGAAAGGCGACCTGCTACCCAGGGAGCCCAACATGTGGGGGTCCACCCTTTCAATGATTGACAGTGTCACTCGGATGCCTGGCTTGTCTAGATCTCTTTTCAGGCTGGTTAGAGGTTTGTCCCACCCAAATGGAGAGAACATCTGAGCTTCCGAGATGGGCTTCTATCAGGAGCTGCTGGCCTGAGACAGGACCTTCACCAAGTTCCTGCACATGTATGCCCCCAACACAGAACAGGAACAGGCCACGGAGGACGACAGGATAACGGACATCAGCAGTCCAGGGAAAGAGGCTGAGAAGATAGAGAACGGCACGCTAGTGATGGATGCTGTGGACAAACAGCCACAGAGACAGCTCAGCAGCTCCTCCTCTTACAGTGAGGACATCAGCGGGCACCCCGTTGTCAACAGGACCCAGGAGCACACTACATGGAGCCCTGGACATTTTACAAGAATGATAATGGACCCTCCTTTGTAGTGAAGTAACCCAACAAGGAAGCAAAGCCTTACATCTAGAACAGAAATACATCCTAGAATTAATATAAGAAACCCATCTAAAGTGAGAGAGGGTGTTGCCACTTGCCTTCCTCTGGATACGGGTAGGCCCGTAGAAGCAGGCTTAAGTTAAGCCCCTAACAAAAAATAGTTTATGAGAGACTCTTCCTAACACCCTGAGGTAAGTCTGGTAATATAACCACGAGTAACGGAAAATAGAATAAAACATGTCAAATGAGTGGGTCATGTGCTAACCACTGTGCATGAGTTTGCCTCTTTTGGGGTCCTGCCCCAGTTGGAAGCAGAGAAGTGGAAGGGATCCCGTGAAGAGCCTCTAACAACTCACATCTCAGTGATATTGTCAGAAGTGAAACCTTGGGTCCATCATACCAAAGAGGTATAGCCCCCAGTGGAGGGGCCAGCCTTAGGCAATCTGAAGTATCTGTTTGAGAAAAAGAAAAAAAATGAAAACGTTGATATCTATAAAAAAATTATAATAAAAATTTTTAAAAATCAGTGTATAACTCAAATAAAATAAAAATATTTGAGTCCATACTGATATAAATAAATAGGATAAATCAACAAATGAAGAAGGACCAATGCTTACATAAGAATTCCAATTAATAATTGTAGAAGGATTACAGAAAATAAAAAATCACCATTAGAATATCAGAGTAATAATTACCATAGGCAAGATCCACCAATAGATGCTAAAATCAGTGGATAAAAGTTTAAGAAGAAATAAGATATTTACATAGCCTCAAATTAACTTCTCCCCTACAAAAAAGAAATTGTTACTTACAAAGGCAAAAATAGTCATTACACGATGGAGAAACCAGGCAGACAGCATCTTAACCAAGTGATCGAGGCTGACATCATCAGTAATAAGATACATCTACATTATGTATCCCCAATATGATGCACTGAGAAGGGACATCACCTCCGTGATATTCTTCCCAATAATGCATAACCTCAATCCAAGTATTAATATCATAAAACATCAGACGAACCAAACTCATTCTACAAAATAGGCAACCAGAACTTTAAAAAGTATCAAGGTCAAGAAAGACAAATGAAGAGTGAGTAATTGTCACAGATTGAATGAGCTAAGGATACACAACAACTGTGTGTCATCATGATTGGATCCTAGAAGACAAAAAGGAGAATTGTAGAAAAACTGGAGAAGTCTGGTTTATGGTTTAGTTACTACTATTATACTAATGTCAGTTTCTCGGTTTGGATAATTGTATTATGGTCATGTAAGATGTTAATTTGAGAAGAAGCTGGGTGAAGGGTATATAGGGACTCCTGTACTATTTTGGAAATTCCTTATAATGCTAATATTATCTTTTTTAAAAGTTTAAATAATAATAGTAATCATAATCAGGAGGTCAATTGGACAGTTTAGCAAAGTATAAATTATAGACCACAGCAATAATATATTGGATATTCCAGAGGCTGGGCCGAGATAATATTTCTAAGGAACTCATTTTCAAGCAACCCAGCTATAGTTATCCCTTAGAGTGTTAATCATAAAAATCTAGTCCACCCCCCAAAACACATAACCCCAGTCTAATCATGAGAAAAACGTCAGACAAATCCCAATTGAAGGACATTCATTCTACAAAATACCTGACCAATACTCTACAAAATTGTTAAGGTCATGTAAAAATTGTAAGGAACTGATAGGAAGCAAATGTGGGGGAAGTTGTTTAACAAGTCATGGCATAGTGTTTTCTCACAGTACCAACTCAGTTCAATTTAATCCCTGAGCATAGACTAAATTGCTAATTCAAGAATAATACGTATAGAATCATCAGCACGTGTGCTCATATCACAAGTGTTATACCAGGTGAGTATGTAAATGGCTAGCATGAGTTAAAACATACATGTTAATCATATAATAATTAACATTTATGAAACACCTGCCATGGACCAAGAACTCTGCTAAGTGATTTGTGTGCATTTATTTAACCCTCACAAGAAATTTATAAGGTGGATAGTACTGTTTTCTCTGTGTTGCAGATGAGGAAGGTAAAGCCCAGAGATGTTAACCTGCCCAGGGGCACACATCTGCCCCTGGAACATTTGCCATCAGGTAAGGTGAACAAAGGGGTCTTAACCTTCCCTGCTGAGCCTGGTGTCACTTAATATTCTAATAATATGCTCTGGAAGAGGAACTATATAATCAAACCTTTATTTGTGACAACATTGTTTTAGAAAGTGAAAGGACAAGCCAACGGGACTGAATCTGTTCTGGAGAGTTTTTAGGGCTCTATAAATATGCAAGAAGTGGAAGACGAAATTTGGAGTTGATAAGTAATTCAAATTAAATGTATAAGAGAATGAATTTTTGAGCTGACAGTTATGTGTCTAAAAAGGGACGTAGAATTCACAATAGCCTGTTCTCTGATTTTAGCTGCCTTTTCTTGCTGGGTTAGGTTGGGTCAGAAAGGTGTCACAGTAAAATATTTTTTAATGTTACAGAACAAAAGAGAAAGCCAATGGGAATCCTGTTTCCTGTTTTTAAAAATAGAGCAATGGGCTGGGTGTGGTGGCTCACACCTATGATCCTAGCACTCTGGGGGTGGTGAGGCATAAAGATAGCTTGAGGTCAAGAGTTCAAGACCAGCCTGAGCAAGAGCAAGACCCCATTTCTACAAAATACAGAAAAATCAGCAAGAATGGAGGCACACACCTGCAGTCCCAGCTACTGAGGACGCTGAGGGAAAAGAATCACTTGAGCCCAGGAGTTTGAGGTTGCAATGAACTATGATGACACCGCTGCACTCTAGCTGGGCAACAGAGTGAGACCCTGTCTCAAAAAAAAAAAAAATAGAGCAATGTAGTACTGACTGCAAGTACATGAAAGTCGGTTATTAACTAGTATTAATGAATTTTGCCAAGGAAAACCTCCTCCATTTTCAATAAAGGGAATCATTTTTCTTTCCTTTTGATACCCAACTGCCCGTAATTTATGTGTTCCTCCCTCTGTTTCTAAAAGTTCAATTACATGGTAAAGAACACATTAAAGTTGGCAGTACTTGCCCATTCAGTCTCTTCATAATGAATTCAATAGACATCTCCAATGAATATAAATAGTAGCACCAGGACAAGCAGTCCTTAAACTTACAATGGGTTGCATTAGTCAAAAAGGTATAATACATCAAAGATTATGATTTTCTCCTAGGGACAATGCAGCAATAGTTAGTTGGGTGTATTTGTAACCAAATGTCTGATGCCATACTTTCTTTTAAAGGAATGATCACAGTACCACATTTAATCAATTCTAAATTATATGCCACACTTTTTAATGTGTACATAAATCAATTACCCATTCAGTCCCATAACCAAGTATAAAAAAATTTAAGAGGGCCTATGGAGAATTTTGGTGAGATGAGGAGTGAGGATCTGAGGGAACAGTTGATCACTCCAAGAAATGATTGTATGTGGGTCTCAGAAGACAAAGCAGATCCTAGGAAATGATCTATGTGTAGAAAAAAGGAGCACGGAAAGCGCAGAGTTGATGGAGGTAAGGGAAGCCTCGCACTTGACCTGGGAGGCCCCGGGGTGGCCATTGAGCAGAGACGAGAGAGCCTGAGGACTTCCATACCTGGCTGTACCGGATACTGTCTCCTTTTACGCAAGCTTTGCTTGGCTCTGGGAACCTGCTGTATAAAACCTGTCTTCTTTGCTCATTGTTATTTTTTGTTTCTATAGTAGCTCCTCTGTTCAGCAATAGGAATGAACATTACTGTCTGTCTGTCCTATGGGCACATTCAGAGAACAGAATTTTTGCCTCACATCCACCAAAACCATAAAAAGAAAAAAAAAAAAGATCAGTGCTATTCAAACAGATACAAAAGGCAAATGACTATTATAGTTTCTCTTCTCATCTAAATATACTGACACAACCAAGAATTCTACCTTAACTAACTCTTGATTAGCTTTGTTTATTGATAAGTAAAATTGGGTGATGGAAGGGGACTTTCATTTTTATCCCATAAAAAAATTTTTTTTTACAATGAGCCTGTGTAACTTTTGCACCAAAAGAAGTTTTCTGTTTTTAAAATGAACATGAGAAAGGCTGTAGAGAAACAAATTGACTTGAGTTAAATTAAGGAAAAGTAGAAAAGAAAATGAAAGAGATATCGTAAAGCTAATTGACGCAAGATCTTGAGTATTAAGTAGAGCAGTTGGGGCTTCCTCTGCTTACCCATTAGTTTTTACTCAAATTAGAGAAAGGAGAGTTTGCAAAAGGGTCTCAAGGATGGGAGTGAACAGGATTGACTGTCAGAAAACTCTTCTCCAGGAGTGGCCCCTAACTCTGCGGTACAGATTCATGGTGACAGCAATAGCAATCCCTCCTCCTTCAGAAGAAAGTCGCCAAGAGCCTCACCAGCTCACCAGCTGTAATGATGCCGGCCACTCATCAATCTGTGATTCCAGGGTAGGGTAGAATACAAAAGGGGGTTAGCAAAAGGGATTCAATGATGAAAACAGTATTTTTAGAAAATCAACTCTGAAACAGCATGGAGTATGAATTAGAAGATACACAGTAATAAAAGGAAAAAAACCCTACAGAAAAGAGGGAAATAGCATTTATTGAGCACATACTCTGTCCCAGAAACTTAATTTTCTTGCCTAATTTTATCCTAAAACAGTCCCCCTTCATCATGTAGGTGTTATTATTCCCATTTTACATATGAGGGAATTAAAGAGTGATGAGGTGGCTTGCCCAGGTTCATGGCAAGTGAGTGGTGCAGCATCAGGACCAGGGCAGAGGTGGCCATCATTGACAAGGAGTGATGAAGACATGGCAGAGCAGGAGGGGACTGGGTGACTCTACAAGAAAGTAAAAAATAAAAGAGGAATCAAAACTGATTCCAAACCCTCAAGCCAGGGTGTTAGAAGAGTGATGGGAAAGGAATTGGGGAAACCAGGAGATAAATTTGAGGGAAAGAAAGAAGTAGGTTTTTTTTTAATGTTAACAATAAAACTAAGTATTTTTTTTAAAAGGAAGCAATACAATATGGTATACATTGCAAAGCAAAAATCCTCTTTCTCCCTTTCCCATTTCTACTCTCGAACCACAGTGACTGCTAACTGCTTCTTGTGTGTTCTTTCTTGAAAGTTTCTTTCACACAAATAATGATCATACACTCCCAGCTCTGACTTACACTGCCTTTAACAGTATATTTTTAATATAGAGCTTTCCATATGTGCCCCATTCTTTTTAAAGGGTGCATAGTTTTACATTGTATGGAGGTACTATACTTAACCAGTTCTGTTTGATAAGTATTTTGGCTATATTTAGTAGGATTGTTTTTTATGATGTTATTTCTTCCACTACTATTGCTTGCAACTACAAAACATTGCTGCAGTGCAAATTCTTGTATGAAATACAATTTTTTTTTTTACAAGGTCTTGCTGTGTGGCCCAGGCTGCAGTGCAGTGGCTAGTCACAGTGTAATTATAGTGCACTGCAGCCCGCAACTCCTGGTCCCAACTGATCCTCTCACCTCAGCCTCTTGAGTAGCTGCGACTACAGGCATGTGCCACCGTTCTGGCTTCTTTTTTTTTTTAGCTGACATGTAATAATTACACATATTCATGGGGTACATAGCGGTGTTTCAATACATATAATGTATAGTGATCAGATCAGGGTAATTAGCACATCCGTCATCTCAAACCTTTATCATTTCTTCATGTTGGGAACATTCAATGTCCTTCCAGCTATTTGAAACTACACAACATATTACTGTTAACTACAGTCATCCTACAATGCTATAGAACATTAGAACTTACTCCCTGGGTAGGAAACCCAGCCAGCTCTTTAAATTCTTCCACAGATGAAGTTGGCTCACTTCCAAAATGTTAAATAATGCTGGCAATAAAATAGAAGGTAGTTTCAAAATGACAAATTCAGCCATCCCATCCCAATGTACTCTGCACTCCCATTATTTTACTAGGAGTCTCACCTCTACAATGGAGACTGTAGCAAGGGGAGGGAGGCCTGAAATGTTGAGGACAAAAGGTTATGGTAGGATATTTAAACACATAAAAATTTAATCCGCATTCCAATATTGCTATAAATCTTAATCATACTGCTACACATAATAAAATGAAATAAAAAGCAATAAAGGCAACATGACTTATGTTTGAATGAGAATCATGGGCCCCAGGTGACCGATGTCAAGATTATATAGTGTGTAACTTCCTGCAAATGTTTCAGCATCATGTCCCACTCACTTCCTCCACCACCCCCCCTCCACGTGTATCTGAGGGTGACTCCGACTCCACTATGGCATTCTAATGCAAACTCCTCCAATGAAAGGAAAATGCCTTAGAATTGTATTCTACAGGATTATTCCTTGTTTTCCTTTTGTACTCTCAAGTTTCAACTTTGACCAAAAGAAAAAACACCAGAAAGTAAAAATTGTTTGTGACCAGTAATTACTGGCTGGTTTTACTCTTTTCTCTTCGTTCTGAAATATGAATGTCTACCTGGTGTCTTTGGACTCATCTTGATATTAACAGGGATTAACTGGCCGGGCGCGGTGGCTCACGCCTGTAATCCTAGCACTCTGGGAGGCCGAGGCGGGTGGATTGCTCAAGGTCAGGAGTTCAAAACCAGCCTAAGCAAGAGCGAGACCCCATCTCTACTAATAATAGAAACAAATTAATTGGCCAACTAAGTATATATAGAAAAAATTAGCCGGGCATGGTGGCACATGCCTGTAGTCCCAGCTACTCGGGAGGCAGTAGGATCACTTGAGCCCAGGAGTTTGAGGTTGCTGTGAGCTAGGCTGACGCCACGGCACTCTAGCCCGGGCAACAGAGTGAGACTCTGTCTCAAAAAAAAAAAAAAAAAAAA
>CAUYRT010026602.1:0-51425 GCA_963574885.1 Lepilemur ruficaudatus
TAGCTTCTATTTGCATGGAATATTGTTTTCCATCCCTCACCTTGAGTCTGAATGCATCCTTGTAGGTTAGATGTGTTTCCTGAAGACAGCAGACACTTAATTTGTGTATATTTATCCATTCGGCCAGCCTATGTCTCTTTAGTGGGCCATTCAAGCCATTCACATTTTTTGAAATAATTGATAAGTGAGGCAGATTTCTGTTCATCCTGTTGAGTTGAACTTTGGGACTTTGTTTTCCTCTTGAGCCATTGTGATATCTGGCCTTTGTCCTTTAGCTTCTGGATGATTTTACACTGGTGAGTGTTTGTTGTGCTGATCCCTGTGTGATACTGTTCTGAGTACTTCCTGAAGGGCAGGTCTTGTCTTGATGAATTCCCTCAGTCTTTGCTTGACTGAGAAGGTCTTTATTTCTCCTTTATATAAGAAACTTAGTTTTGCAGGGTACAAGATTCTAGGCTGGGCATTATTCTGTTTGAGAAGAGTGAGAACGGGGCCCCAGTATTTTCTGGTTCGTAAGGTCCCAGTTGAGAAGTCTGCAGTTAGTCTGATGGGTATTCCTTTGTAAGTTACCTGCTTCTTTCTCCTTACAGCTCATAGGATGGCCTCTTTTGTGTTTATTTTGTCCAGTCTGATGTGTCTATGTGTCATGGTGTCTTCCTGTTTGCAAGGAATCTCCCGGGAGTCCTTTGAGCTTCTTGTACACGGATATCTAGATTTCTACCAAGGCCAGGAAAACTTTCCTCCATTATATGCTCGAATAGTTTATCCAATCCTTGTGTATTTTCTTCCTTACCCTCAGGGATTTGTAAAATTCTCATCTTTGACCTCTTCACACAATCCCACATTTCTTGTAGGCTTTTCTATTTTCTCTTATTTCTCTGCTTTATCTCTGAAATTGACTTGTTTGATTGAAAGGTGTTATTATCATCAATCCCTGAGATTCTTTCTTCTGTTTGATCTACCCTATCCTTGAGGCTTTCCACTGTTTTGTAATTTCTTCAATAAATTCTTCATTTCCAGAATTTCTGTTTGATTTTTCTTTTATATTTCAATTTCTTTAGTGAATTTTTCTTCCAAGTCCTGTGTGTGTGTGTGTGTGTGTGTGTGTGTGTGTGTGTGTGTGTGTGTTTTGTGTTTGGCATAAATTTTCTCTTGCATATCATTGAGTTTTCTTACAATCCATGTTTGAAATTCTACTATCATTTTAGTGTTCTGAATTTGGTTGATATTCATTGCTAGAGAGCTGGTGTTCTCCTTTTGGGATGTCCTTTCAGTTTGATTCTTCATGCTTCCACAGTTCTTTCACTGATTCCCTCCCATCTGGAGCCACTGTTCCTTCTTATATTTCGATTTTCGTTTAGATAATACATGCCCAGTTTAGTCTCTGAATCAGTAGGTGGTGCTTGTGGGTGAAATTGGACCACACCCTGTGTGATGAGTCAGTAAATGTAGTAAAAGGGCATGCAAATTGGTCTCCCTGTCAGTAGGTGGCACTTGTTGGGAGGAAAAAGCTGCAATATTGTCTTTAGGTCCTGTGACCAGCTCTTGTCCCTTTGAAGGGGCATTCTAGTGCCTCAGGTGGTGGATGAGGCCCTGGGACTTCCAGGTGTGTCCTTATGCTCTACCTTAGCAGGGACAGGTGGGGGAGTGAGGCTGTGTGGGGTTGGATTTGGTGGACCTGCCCTCAAGCTCCACAAATGCTGTTAGCAAGGGTCAAAGTTCTGTTCTTTGCTTCTGGGCAAACCTGCCAGGGAGCAGCTGAAATGGCCCCACTCAGCTAAAAAAGTCTGTATGTGAAGGTGGGGCTGTCTGAGACCCCCCTCATCTGGAGCAGCCTCGCTCCTTTCCACCCTTCCCTATTCTTCAGTTTCTCCCAGTCCTCTGCTAGCAGGCAGGACCTCAAGCCAGCAGAGCTCCCCTGACTTTGATGTGAGCTGGGAGGTGGCCTGCCCAGGATTACAGCCTGAGCTGGGAGCACGGCCCTCCCATGGGAGGAGGGTTGCCCCTCAAGTATGCTCCAGCTAGGACCCACTCTGGTCTGTCCCTGAAGGGAACTTGTTCACAAATATCCCTTCTGTACCCCTGGGCAATGTGATCGAGACCTGGGTGTACAGCATCTGGCCTGGAGGCCTGGCCCCTGAACCCCAGAAATCAATCCCTGACCCTCCTAGGGAGAAAAATGCTGGTCTCAAGTCACCCATGGGGTGCCCAAGCTGGATCAATGTCTCTCTGCCTTGAGGTTTGCCCTGTTCTGCTGGAGTCACCAGGCAAGTAGCATTAGGGTCGACCAGTGAGTAGGGAGCTCACAATCCAAGTACTCCTCAGTCCACTGCAGGGCCCCAAAAGGAAAGGACCCATTCCCTGTGGATGCCTCCAGATGGTGGCTAAATTTTCTCTCTAGGCAGCTGTGGGGAGGGGAGAGGAATGAGAGAATGAAGCAGTATGGTGCTGCCGATCAGCTCGATCAGCTGGGGTCTGTGGCATGGGAGGCACCCAAGGTAGGTGGGAGCCTAGTGCCCTGTCCGCAAGAGGCTCACCACTCACTGGTGGCAGCCATCTCTGGGCTGGTGTCTGCAGGTCTCTCCACCAGCTTGGGAGCCCACCAGCAGTCTGAGATGCAAGGGAGGGGAAATTTAACAGCTCTGCGTACCCTTGTCAGTGGTCTCCAAGCCTCTTGGAGTTTAGACTCTGCCCATGCCTTTCTCCTTCCAGTTCTGGTCTGCAGCCTTTTCCCATGGAGTCTCCTATATGTTCAGGCACTCTTCCTTCCTACCCTCATCTGATGTATGTTTGTCTGCCTGTTTGTTTTTTTCACTTTCAGCTAAAATCTTTCCTTCTTGCAAAGACATTCTGACTGAATGTGTTTCTCGTCCACCATCTTGCCTCGAGCCTCCTGATTTTTTTTCGAAAAACCAGTTTTTTGTTCATTTTCTTTATTGTTTTCCTGTTTTAATTTTATTGATCATTGCTCTTACATTCATTGTTTTCCTCCCTCTGCTTGCTTTGGACTTATTCTGCTCCTCTTTTTCTAGTTCTCTGAGGTAAAATCTTAGATTATTGATTTGTGACCCTTTCTCTTTTTGAATGTAAGCATTTAGTGCTTAAAAATTTCTCTCTCAGCAGTACTTTAGTTTCGTGCTACATATTTTAGTATGTTGTATTTTCATTTTCATTCTATTTTGTTCTATTATATTTGTTCTATTATATACATTTTTTATTTTCTTTGACAATTCCTCTTTTAAAATGAATCATGCAGAAGGGTGTTGTTTCACTTTCAAATTATTAGAGATTTTTCTGTTGTTTTTCAGTTACTGATTTCTATAATAATATGACTCCATCTAGTCAGAGAACATATAATTTCAATGTTTAAAATTTGTTTCGGTGTTTTTCTGTGTGGCCCAGGATTTGATCTAACTTGGTGTGTTCCATGAACTCTTGAAAAAATGTATTCTGTTATTTTGGATATTTGAGTGGAATGTCATATAAGTGTGTGTGTGTGTGTGTGTGTGTGTCTTTCTATAATTAGGTCCTATTCGTAGATTTTTTTGTTCTTATCGGTATTACTCCCCTATAGCTGCTGTAACAAATTGCCACAAGCTCGATAGCTTAAAACAACGTAAACTTATCCTTTCATAGTTCTAGATGCCAGAAACCTAAAATCAAAGTGTCAGTAGGACCATGTTCTCTCCACAGGCTCTGAGGTAGAACCTGTTCCTTGCTTCTTCTAGCTTCTTGTGGCTACTGGCATGCCTTGTGTTCTTGGTTTGTGGTCACATCACTCCAGTCTCTGTGTCTGTGTTCATGTCACTTTCTTCTCTTTGTGTGTGTGTATGTGTGTGTGTAATCTCTTTCTGCCTCTCTTGTAAAGACAGTCATAATGAGTAACAGAATGTATTACAATTTTTGTTTCAGTCATCACATATGGTTTAGAAAAATCATGAAAAGAGGATAATCAAATGTATTTGCCTGTATTTTGAGTCTTTCTGTTCTTTATATTTCCTTCCTGATGCTCTAAGAGTCTTATCTTATCATTTTCTTTCTGTTTAAAGATCTTTATTCAGCCATTCTTTAAGAGTAGGCCCACTATAACAAAGATTTTTACCTTTTGTTTGTCTGCAAATGTCTTTATTTTCTCCTCGTTCTTGAAGGATAGTTTTCCCAGATGTAGAATTCACAGTTGTCAGTTCTTTTATTTTAATATTTGAAAAATAATGTGCTACTTTCTTCTGGCCTCTAGAATTTCAGATGAGAAAATAGCTGCCATTTGAATTGGCATTCCCTTTAAGTAATGTGTCATTTCTCTCTGGTTGCTTTCAAGATTTTTTCTTTGTATTTAATTTTTAGAAGGGTAGTTATGATGTCTTTTGCAGTTGATTTTTTTTTTTTGAGTTTATCCTATTTGGGGTCCATGTAGCTTGTGGAATCTGTAGTTTTATGTCTTTCACCAAATTTGAGACATTTTCAGCCATACTTTCTTCAAATGTTATTTCACCTCTACTCTCTTTTTCCTCTCCTATTGGAACTCTCATGGTATGAATGTGGGATTTTTTTGTATTGTTCTATATAGGTCCCTGAAACTATTTTTTTCAGTCTATTTTCTCTCTGTTGTTTAGACTGAGTAAATTCCATTAAACTTCCTCAAATTCACTGATTGTATCCTCTGTCATCTACACTCTAATTTTGAGCCCATACAGCAAGTTTTCTATTTTTATTGCTATAATTTTTTCAGTTCTGTAATTTCCATTGGTTATTTTTATATCTTCATTTGCTTACTGAGATTTTGGGTTTTTTAAAATTCATTTTAAAAGAACTTGTGATTATTTGTTGAAACATTTTATGATGCCTTCTTTAAAATTCTTGACAGATAATTCTAACATCTGTTTCATTTCAGTGTTGGCATCAATTCTTTGTCTTTTCTCATTTAAGTTTTTATTTTCCTGGTTCTTATTATGATGGTTGATTTTTCTATTATGTCCTGGATAGTTTGGCCAAGTGATGAGGAAGAGAGACAGAAGGAGAGATAAAAAAGTGGGTGAAAAAAGTATAACTCCAAAAAGCACAAGAGAGAAGAGAAAAGAAAGCAAGATGGGGAAGAAAAGAAAATAATTGGAAAGAAATGTGAGGGAAAAGAGAGAGAGAGAGAGAGCAAGTTAGACTAGATATAACTTTAAGTCTATGAGCATCAGATTGTATTATTACCATTTAAAAATAATTATCTCTACAAAGCTTACCAAAGATTTTTGCTCTTTTTGTAAATCTTAAGAAAAATTTTATATACTAATTTTTGAACTATGGGATTATACATTACATATATCTTCCTTGCTATGCCCTTAATAACCTAAAAATGAGGAAATATATATCATTAATAACATCTCTCTCCAGAAAAAGCATATCAATCATATATAAAACAATCTGGAAATACCTTACAGGACAATTATTCTCTTTGTATTCAAACCACAGTCTGCAGTCTTTCAAGAGCTCACCTTGGATGGAGAATTGGCAGTGTCTGCTTCATCCTGTTCTCAGACCTGTATGGATTTGGTTTCTCACCATACTGTGATATCTTTGAAAAGGGGAATGTATTTTATATTTTTGTTCTTATCATCCAGAGCAGTACTAGTAAATAGAAGAAAATAAATACTTCAGTGAATAAATGAGAGTCATATAAATAAAAGGCTGAAATACTAAACTTTAGCAGAAACTTTACGTAAGTTAAAGTGGCCATTTCATTTCATCAAAATTATAGCATCAAGCAAAAATTCAATTTTATTTCCTTATATAAATGAGATCCTCAAGAATGATGCAGGAGAGCAAAGTAAAAATATTTACAAGCTTAAAAATCCAAATCCCTATAGTTTACCCCATATTTGTTCAATGCTTCTAGTTTCATCAACTGGCCTAAATACTTCATGCTATGATGAAGAAAGGAATATCAACATATTGAGCACCTCTTGTGTGGTAGTAGAATGTGACACAGATGAAACTGATACACAGTCTCAGCTGGTCAACTCTTAGTCTGTTCTTTCCAAGTAATTGCAACTAGCTTACTCTCTAGGTGTGCTGAAATACCTTAGTCTAACCCAAATAGCTATGTTTGGATAGCCATACCCTAAATCCACCTTCCTTTCCTACTGGCGCTCATCCTCTCTGAGGTGTTCATTAGGTTACCAAACTAAATAGCATACACCTGTGCTTTTAGTAAGTTTTCCATTAAACATCACTTCCTCAAATTCTCCAGTGAAAGAGCACAGAAAAGTAGGAATAGATTTAAATACTACATCCTCAGACTCTTTATCTTACTAATTAAATTGCTTTAGTGGTATCATTTTGGGGGGGCGGTATTCTTAGCTAGTTTAGTGATAGTTATTTTCTAGTGGTACTGGCTTAATAATATCTGGCTTATATTATTATTTTAAAAACTGAGTGAATTTCCGCTAATCTAGTTAGTGCAATGACTACTACATTTTCAAAGAACTACAGCCAGTTGAAAAATGACTTACATAAGGCCAAACAATTATTTTGATTCATTTTAATAACCTAGATTTTCTGTCTGAAAGGAGTGTTATTTTAATAACAGTTAAATGTAGTTATTTTGACAGATGGATTTATCCGAATTCTATTATTATTAAGCAAGCTAAAAGCTTCTGAATTGGCTCATAAACCAGTTTCATGATGTACCTGGGAGTAATTTCATCTTGAATAAAAAATGTTTTTCTGTTTCATTTTTCAATGATCTCATTCACCATTTCATTATTGTCTTTAGAAAATGGCTGAGTGAGACACAAGACAATTGTTTCTATGCAGAACTATGAATTTTACACTGACTGAAAATCAGATTTAAATTTGCATATGTGAATGCAGTAAGTCAGTATAGCTAACAAAACATTTCTTTTTCCTCCTATTCATCTAATAAAATACATTAATTTTTGTGAACCTGCTATGTAAAGAGTAGTGATCAAAATTTCATGTTAATTTCTCAGGTAATGGAAGTCAAAGGACAAATGATCCATGTCCCAGAATCAAATTCCATTCTATTTTTGGGCTCTCCATGTGTGGACAAGTTGGACGAACTCATGGGCCGAGGGCTGCATCTCTCAGACATCCCCATCCATGATGCTACCCGAGATGTTATTTTGGTTGGCGAGCAGGCCAAGGCGCAAGATGGCTTGAAGAAGAGGATGGATAAATTAAAGGCAACTTTGGAAAGAACTCACCAGGCCCTGGAAGAAGAGAAAAAGAAGACAGTGGATCTTCTGTATTCTATTTTCCCGGGCGATGTAGCCCAGCAGTTGTGGCAAGGGCAGCAAGTGCAGGCCAGAAAGTTTGATGATGTCACCATGCTCTTTTCAGACATTGTTGGCTTCACAGCCATATGTGCCCAGTGTACTCCCATGCAAGTGATCAGCATGCTGAATGAACTGTACACCAGATTTGACCACCAGTGTGGATTTTTGGATATCTATAAGGTAAGGGGGTTTAGTTACTTATAGATAAATATTATTTAATAGTAAATTATTATCTTAATTAAATCACAAGGATACTTTTTAAGCTTAAATTTGATAGTAAATGACCTCTTTAATTTAGAAATCTTTATACAGAATACAGGTATTTCTGCTTTATGAGTAAACTTTCATTATAAGTTGATTTACAGTATTGACATAGGTAATTGTGAATCATGATATTGCTCAGTAAGGAAACATTCTGTAAAGCCTGATCTCTAAATTCATTATTATTAAAAAATTAAACTTGCTGAATTCTAGGCAACTTTAGCCATGTAATTATTCTTGCTTAGAGTAGAGGATTCCAATATAAACTAAGAATTTTTTGTTGACAGTTAAATAGAAACAGCAAGTTATGTTAAAATATGCATTGCATTATCAGTTAAATATGGCTAATCAGCATTTTGCATTGCATTGTCAACTAAGTGAGATCCCTTTAATTCTAAAAGAATACATGTAAATATTCTAACTATTTCCCAAAAGACTGATGGTTTTTAGTGGAGGCATCTTAATTTTCCAAGCTATATAATGGAAAAACTTTCAAAGTGGGTCCCAATTGCCATTTGTTTGTTCAATTTGGTGAACTGCTTATTGATTTGTTATTAAAATCATAGCAATATCTTGAGTAACTCAGCCCCATATCTACCTAATGAATAACTTTTCATAGAAATTGACATAGATTGGACAATGTCATAGCTCATGTTCATACCATGAACTATTTTCTAAATTTTTAACTGCTACTGAAATTTAAAAATCCCAAAGGCTATACATTTTTAAGGAACACAAGTCTACTGATTTTAAAAAATGAAAGAGTTTTGCTAGATTCAAACTATGTGTAGAATTTTGGGAATTATGTACAATAACCACACCACAGAAAAAAATAAGGCATAGCCCAGGTTTGTTTTGTGTTAGAAATGTGAAGGAAACCAGATAAAGCTGAATGCCCAGAGAAAAGTGCTAGAGGGAGTGGCCCACAGGAGGTATTCAAAGTGTGCTACTATGCAGTGAAACCCTAGTCTCTAAATTTGTGGTTGTCCCTTCTCGATCATCTATTATTGCATGTTTTCCTATCATTAGGGAGATGATGTAGTTACAAATTATAATTTCAGTGGTACAATTGAGCACCATAATAAGAATGTTCCATTAAAATAATCAAGCCTACTATAAATTAGGAGGTTGGTGAAGAAGCTACAGATTTTACAGTGCAATGTTTCAAGCATTGAGAAAATGAAAGCCTTTACAATGCTTGACTGCTAAGATGTTACGGATCTATGACTACTAAGAGCTAGGTAAGTTGAAGGAAGCATAGTCATAGTTTTGATTCTCTTGTAATTGGAAAGGTAAATTTTCAGTGAAAAGTCAGCATAAATTATGTACTACATAATATATTGCTTCCCAGATTATAGAGAATGAACAAAATAAAGAAGCGGTAACTTTTTAAATGGAATATAGATGATAATAATAATAACGATGATGATGGCATTGGATATTGAAGTGACCTAATGTAAGTTTTGCCTCATTTTATATGTTTGCCTTTGGCAAACTCTTCAGTCTGAGATAAGAAGAAGCAAGGGAGAGGATGAGTCCTTCTCCAGCTCCTCTCATTCCATTCCGCCAAGGGTGTAGCATCCCGATGCTATCTTTAATACACTCCTTAGAGTTCTCATCTTTTCACCTTTAAGCACTTTTTTAGCTTCACTTTTCTTCAGTTCTATACCCTATAAAATAAAGATAATAATAAGTGTATCTATCTCATAGTTACATTGTTAGCATTTCAATCAGCCTCTATATGCAAAGCACTTAAAATAACATCTGGTGTATTAGTAGTAAATGCAAATGTAAGCTGCCCTTAGTATTTCTCAGACAGGTGTATGCAAACATATGGGGGTGTGTGTTATGTAATTATGTTTGTGTGTATGTATAATATATATAATGTACCTATAGCTTTTTGGAAAAGAATAAAATATGAATGAACTCATTTAAACCCTCCATCACTAATATGTGAAATTATCTCCATTTTCATGTAAGGAAACTGAGTTTCTGAAAGGTTAAGTAATTCAGATAATATAGGTAATAAATCAGAATTTAAACTGAGGCTTATCTGATTCTAAAGGCTACAGTTTTTGCACAAGTTTAGCCTGTCATTAAGACAAAGATAAAATGATAAAAGCAAAGAATGTAAACTGTTTTAGAGCTACGTTACCTGGTCAGTAACTATAGTTATACCATCAAGTGAAGAGAAAAACTCCATGACCACCTTACCCAGATCTATCACCCTCTCTTCAGTTGCAGTTAGTTTCAGAGGTCTGAAGAGCTATATATTTAAGACTGGGGACTCTCCCATCTGCTGCTCTTTCTGTTTGTCAGAAACCAGCTGGCACCTTCAGTCTTCATTTCTCCTATGGAGAAGTGGCATACCAAGGGGGGATAGTGGGAGCAATGGTCCCAGTTGCAGGTAATAAGAGGTATACTTTTAAAATAATGAAACTGGATAAAAGTTGATCTGATTTTCTAAAATCATCTTGCCCAGACAATTCTGCAATATATTAGTGATAAAATACTTTCTTCTGTTGGGGTGAAGGTGGAGAGGTGGCATTCCCATCACGAACCCCAAATGTGGTTTGCGATTGTGGAGTTAAACATTGAATATCAGTGCCAGGCTTGGATTGGGAATAAGGAGCAGAAAGACAAGATGGCATAGCCAGGAAACACCAGGACCAGGGATCTGTTAGGTCAGGGATTCTGATGTTGACAATCTGAAAAACAGCAACACAGAGTTTATGCTGGCAAGGGAATGCAAGTATTATAAGTGCAGCTGGAAAAGCAGAAATCCAGGCACACTCTCAGTGGTCACCCACCTTGGAACTGGGCTCAAGGGGATTGGATTACAGGAACTGGAAACCCAGCAGCATGTCTAGGTGCAAGTATAAGATGGACATCAGACAAAATTTGATGCAGATTCAGAGTATTTTCCCTGGCCAGGACCAGGCTTAGAGTCAGAGGGTGCACTATAGAGTCAAAGGTAAAGCAAATGTGACAACCTTATCGAAGGATATAGAGATGTCCACAGAGCTTTTAAATGCTAAAAGTGGATTAGACCCACTGAGAGTTAGAAGGTCAGTTATATGTATTTGTGAAAATACATAGAATATATTTGGACATACTGGACATTAATGCAATTTGAAAATTTCTAGGTAACCAGAGTTCTGAAAAACCTCCAAAAACCAACCAAAACATTGTGTTGACTTCATAAACTCAAAACCTCCATGAATACAATGCCAATAGAAAGAGCCAGAAAAGCGATTAAGATCATGTACATTTCATTTAATTTATATACGTATATTGTTCTGCTTCAATCTCCTGTTAGCTTATAGACGCCTATTAACTGTAATTCCTTAACCACTTTGAGGGAAAAAAAAGTCTAGACATTCTGTTTTAGTATGTTTTGTGCCGCTATAATAAAATACCTGAGATTGGTTTATTTACAAAGAACAGAAATTGATTCTTTCAGAGTTCTGAAGGCTGAGAAGTTCAAGATGAAGGTGTTGGCATGTGGGATGGTCTTCTTGCTGTGGCCTCATATAGTGGAATGCTGAAGGGCAAGAGAGAGTGAGACCATTCCTGCATGCTCTTCCACTGGTGGCATTTGTCCATTCATGGGGGCTCTGTCCTCATGACCTAAACACCTCCCATTAGGCCTTACCTCCCAACTCTGTTGTATTGGAAATGAAGTTGACAGCACATGAATTGTGGAGGATACATTCAAACAATAGCACATTTAAAAAATAAACACAGAATGTAGAATGAAATAGTAATAAATATCCATAATAGAAAGGCTCATATATAAGGTGATCAGTGTTCACTTTTGAGTGTGTATGTTAATATCCCAGGGAAGCTGAGAGCCAGGCAAGCCCTTCAGGTCTGTGCTTTTTGGTGAAGACTACCTAGGCTTTGCACCAATGTGCTGCCAGCATCCAAGTTTGTATATTGGATAAGTCTGCCAGACTTAAATCCCCATTTTTAACCTCCTTTGTAGAAGTCAAAAGCAGACTTTTCTCACATAAAGTTTTAAGAATATAGAACTTTATACCTCAAGAATTTTGATTTGTCTTGACTTTTGACAATATAAAGCTACTGAAGCTGTCTGTACGGGACCTTCAGCAGCCTTAGGAAAATGAAGCAGAATTTCCAGGATGTCACTTCATCATGAATTGGATTTTGCAGACATGTGAAATGCTTCATTTCCCCCTTGTTTTGTTTTATGATAAAGTAGAAAGCCTTTCAAAGTACTTAGGTGCTTAAGGTATTCTTGGAATCTTATAAATATGTATATATCATTTTACTTCATTTCCAAGCACTAAATGTCAGTTCCATTTAGTAAAGAGTAACTGGTTCATTTTTCCCCACGATTTATCCCTTTTCTCCTCTAATGATCAGAGAACATACCTTTGAAATTAAACATGGTTAAAGACTTGTACTAGTTCTTTTCAGTAGTCTTCATCAACATCAATGTCACTTACTTTTGTTGCTATTTTATTGGAAATGAAGCGACAGTGTCTTGTAGTAAGTGAGAAAAGAGGAATTTCTGAAGTAAAAAAAAAATAGTCCATTCCTTCACTCACTCAATAAACATTTTTAACTCATTCACTTGATAAAGGGGCATAACTCGCATAGAAGCTTATAAAATGTTGTGGAAATTGGCGTGTATTTTTAGCATAATTTTAATAAGTAGAAAAGAACTAATTTATATGCTTTAGGAGGTAAGGTGAAAATCACAGATAAGCGTTCTGTTCTGATATCTTTCCTACTGAGGGGATTATATTGTCAGTTTCAAAATACCATAATGCTCTAAAAATTACCTGAAAAGGGCTTTTCCTCATTTATATTTTTGCCCTCAGCAAGCACTTAGGTTGGAGATAAGGAAGAAGCCAGAGGAAGGATGGATCCTTCCTTATGTTCCTTTCATTCCATTCAGCCAGGCCTGCAAATCCCAGTGCTATCTTAAGTACTCTACTTGCAGTTTTCATCTTTCCATCTTTAATTACTTACTTAACCTTTCTGCCTCAGTTTCATCATCTGTAAATAAAGAGACTAATTTTATTTACCTCATAGTTATATTTCATGAGCTTTGAAATGAGATTTATGTAAAATCTTACAACAGTGTCTGGTTCATGATAGTAAATATAAATGTTAGCTGTTATTATTTCTCAAATAGGCATATCTGGGCCTGTTTGGGGTGTGTATGTGTGTGTGTGTGTGTGTGAGTGTGTAGTTATATATGCATATGTGTGTGCTTTTATGTTCAGGTGTTTGTATATACGTAAACTGTGTGTATCTAGTGCTTACTAGAAATAGATAAAAGTGCTTATTGTTTAGGTTTATTGTTTTAGGTTATTAGAATTGCATTGTATACCAGAGAAAGACTGTGAAGGAAGGGTAGGGAGACAGGTAAAAATAGGGAAGGAGCAAGAGACATTGCTTCCTGAAATGCATTATTGGTATCATCTTCACTGGGTCCTCATAGAACCTATTCTTGAAAATGGATCCATAGTCTATCTTCATGGATCATTTTTATCTGAATAATCTGAGTTACAGTATGGACTTTGTGAGGATGACTATGGTTCTTAAAGTTATGTTGACTCATGATGTCTATGGCCAAGACTTTGAAACTGAACCAAAAATGTCTATTTTTTTATATTTTAATATGATGTCCTGAATTATTTTCTTTCTATATACAGAGAAAATTTCTTTTAGCATTGTGGCAAATAGTGAAGACAATTAGAAGACTAAAATACTTGGAATTGTGTCTCAATAAACTGTAAAGAAGTGAAGTTCTAAGCCCAAACTACTTATTTATCTTTATCATTAACTGCTTCATCAGAACAATGAGCAACTAGCTTTTAGATTACATACATCTTGCAATTTTAAATTTTACTAATAGTGCATTACTTCAATATGTTTTCTAAAAAAAAAATCACTTAAAAAATTGGCTTTTCTTCATAAAGAACTATTGTCATTAAATCATCAATTGAGACCCTGAGGCCATTTAGCAGAGGATTTCTGGCAAGTTTAGAATGTTAACAGGTCAGCTGTGTCTCAATCAAGGTTGATGATACCTGGGTATTGGGTGAGTTTACTAAAATGGAAATTGGTCTTTTAGGCAAGACAGCTATCTCTTACTTATCTGATGGTATTGCTTTAATACAATGTGCAAATCTTACTGAATTGGATTGTTTCCATTACTTTTTTTTTAACCAAACCTTTAATTAATGCTGATATGAAGTAGAAATGCTATAAATAATTCTCCCGCTACTTACCACTTAACAACAGTGATTTTAAAAGTGCAGATTTCTTAAGGCAAAATGGAACTAACAGAATTCACATTTACTAAATACAAACTGTGTTCCAGACGCAGTACTAAATGCTTTAATAGTGATCTTTCACTTATTTTCCAGAACAATCCTGTGCAATAGATATTACATCTTTTCTAAAGATGAGTTTAGTAAGTGGCAGAGATGTTATCAGAATTTAGTTCTCATTCAGTCATAAGCTCTTATTTTAGAAAACAGTGGCTTCAATCATTTATTTATCAGGTTGCTAGTGTTCCTGATTAACTGGATACAGGATCAGGACCATTTTTTTTCTGGAATTTATGTGTAAAGCTATATATTTTTTAATAAATTGACATTCTGTCTCTGGCAACTTTGACAGTTGCCAGCCAGATTTCATCCCTTTAAAATGAGAACAATAGTATGTGACAGGACTGTCCTGAGGCTGAAAAGAACTAACAGCCGGAGGTCCGAAGGTCATTGTTATGATCCTGAGACCCTCAACGTAGTAATTGGAAGATGATTGTGAATTTGTACGTTACAATTCAAATTTTAATCCAGAGGTAAAAAGATAACTCTGTTTTTTAAAAAGGTATTCAACAAATCTGTGCTATTTTTAAATATGTGTTGAACTTCATAAAGACTGTTCTCTTTGGATCAAGGAGGTTAAGGAGAATCTTTATGCAAAAGTTATGAGAATCATTTTAGAGCAATAGAAGGTCCATATGAAAATCAACAATGAAATAAGCTAGCTGAAGCATATGCTCTGGTCACTGGAATGATTCAAATATAAGCTACATTCTTTTGATAGGGCAGGTAGACGAAATTCTCAAAAGGCCCCCTGACTCTGTGAGATATTAAGATTCTAAATTCTCAGTGTTGGAGCATATGTAGTTGGCTAGGAAAATGTCTTCCAAGTACAAATCAACACTGCTACCTACCTATTAATAGATTATTCATCTATGGCAAGTTTTCAATGATTTATGTCTACTTTTGCAAACATCTTTTAAAGTAGAAAAATGAGAATTTAACTTGGTCATCTTAAATTTGAGTTAAAATGGTTCTGGTGCATTTTTCAAGCTTTGAAATGGTTAACATGACCTTGAAGTTGGAACACTATAAGAAGTCAGCTGAAGCAAAATCCCTGTTAGACTGCTGACTCAGCTGTGTGTGCGTGCGTGTGTGTACGTGTGCATGTGCAGGCACATAACATGTGTTGGAATCTACGATGGCTGCCTATTAGGATAATGCTGTTCTTAAGGTAGTCCAAAGCAATAATTTTTAATTTCATATTTTTCTTTGAGTCAAAGTTTGATATTGGATAGTTTTTATGCTGTCATAAAAGGGAAACTTTGTTCTTCTCTCTTTTTCCCCTTATTGAATTCCATTACTAGTATCACCACCTCGTATACAGTAGGGCATGTGTCTACTCTCTGATTAAAATAATATGCTTGACCATTAGGGAGAGGATAGGCGAGAACTACTGAAGTTGTTTATGACAGTGTGATGGCAGCTAAGTGTGTTGAATATCAAGCCTGAAAACCTGATTTTAATGGTCTTTGTCACTTAGTTGAGTAAGTCATATAACTTACCTATGCTTAGCTTCTGCATATATAAAATGGGAACAATAGTACTGGTCTCACATGTTTGTTACAATTGACATGTAAAATGTATACATAAAATGATTGTTGTTGGGAATTTTTTTCTATTCATAAATTCAAAATAATGACAATATCTATAGAAAATTGTTCATGAATTAATGAAGAGTAGCGGCAGTTGACTCCATGTGGCATCATTCCTATGAAAGAAGACTAAGACCAGAGAGAACGTCTTGGGGAATTTGCTATGAAGGGAGGGACAGGGACTAATATTTGTTGGGTGATTGGTATGTACCAGTTACCATGCTAATCTTATTTATACAAGTTTATTGATTTATTTTCAAGAAATAATTGATTATAAACGGGATTCTGAGTATTAAGGTAGGCATTGGGTCATAACAGTAAAAAAGACTTTATTCATTTTATTGATTTAGATTTTATTTTGGTTAGGATTTTATTTATTTATTAGAGTTTTTATTCATTTTTCTAGCTTTTATGAGGTAAAAATTGTGTACATTCAAGGTGTTCAGTGTGGTGCTTTGATATACATATATGTTAATGATTACCACAATCAAGTTAATCTATACATAACTGATCTATTACTACACCTAATTACCCTGTGTGTGTGTGTGTGAGTGGTGAGTATACTTAAGAGCTACTCTCTCAGCAGATTTCAAGTATGTAATACAGTATTATTAACTATTATCACCATGATGTATGGTAGATCCCCAGAGCCTATTCACTTTATAACTAAAATTTTGGGCCCTTTGACCAACATCTTCCCGTTTCCCCAACCCCCAGCCCCTGGCAACCACCATTCTATTCTCTGTTTCTAAGAGCCTGACATTTTAAAATTCCATTTATAAGTGAGATCATGTAGTATTTATCTTTCTGTGTCTGGCTTATTTTACTTAGCATAATGTCCTCCAGGTTCATCCACAACTGGCAGGATTTCCTTCTATTTTATGGCTGAATAATATTCCATTGTGTGTGTGTATATATATATGCATATCTATATAATATTTTCTTTATTCATCTATCAATGGACACTTAGATTGTTGCCATATCTTGGCTATTTTGAATAATGCTGCAATAAACATGGAAGTGTAGCTATTCCCTCAAGACACGGATTTCATTTTCTTTAGGTGTATAAGGGTGTCCAGGCAGCAGCCATTGTTAATATAACAAGAGCATATTACATGGCTGGATACTTTCCAGATAGCACTCATATACCCAGAAGTGGGGTTGCTGTGAAGTATGATAGCTCTATATTTAATTTTTTAAGGAACCTCCATACTGTTTTCCATAATGGCTGTACCAATTTACATTCCCACCAACAGGGTACAAGGTCTCTTTTCTCCACACTGTCACCAACTCTTGTTATCTCACACTTTTGATAATAGACATCCTAACAGGTATGTGAGGTGATATTTCATTATGGTTTTAATTTACACTTCTCTGATGATTAGTGATGAGCACTTTTTCATATACATTTTGGCTTTCTATATGTCTTCTTGTGAGAGATGTTTATTTAGGTGCTTTGCCTATTTTTTAATTGTTATTTTTGGTATCTACTATTGAGTTTCTTGTATATTTTAGAATATTAACCCTTTATCATACATGTGGTTTGCAAATATTGTCTCCCATTTTGTAGGTTACCTGTTTCATTTTGTTGATAGTTTCCATTAGTGTGTAGAAGAAGGTTTTTAGTTTGACGTATTCCTATTGGTTTATTTTTGTTTTTGTTGCCTGTGATTTTGGTGTCATATCCAAAAACTCACTGTTAAGGTCATTGTCAAAGGGCTTTTCCCCTAAGTTTTCAGCTAGGAGTTTTCCAGTTTCAGAACTTACACTTAAGTCTTCAATCCATTTTGAGTTGATTTTTCTTTTTCCTTCTTTTCTGTTTAATTTCAAAATATTAAAGGGGTACAAATGTATTTTGTTACATGCATACTCTATATAATGGTGAAGTCAGGGTTTTTAGAGGGCCCATAACCTGGACTATGTGCACTGTGCCTGATGGGTAAGTTTTATCCCTCACATCTTTCCCATTCTCCCACCCTTCTGTGTTTCCAATGTCCTTTACATATCTTTGTGCCCATAGGTACCCATTGCTTAGCTTTCACTTATAGTGAGAACACATGGTATTTGTTTTCCCATTCCTGAGATAGTTCACTTAGCATAATAGTCTCCAGTTCCATCCATGTTCTGATATGAAAATGGCTACACCTGCTCACTTTTGGATTCCATTTGCATGGAATTTTTTTTCTATCCCTTTAGCTTTCATCTGCACGAGTCCTTGTGAGTTAGATGTGTTTCTTGGAGACAGCATAAACTTGGGTTGTGATATTTCATCCATTCAGCTAGTCTATGTCTTTTAAGTGGAGCATTGAGTCCATTCACATTCAGTGTTAGTATTGATATGTGGGAATCTGTTCTGCTCTCATGTTGAATGTTACATTGTTGTTGATACAGTCCCTCACTGGAGGGAAACTCTTGTGCTTATATTGGCTAGCTTTGCATAGTCCCACATTTTTCTGAGTTATTTTTCCTTCTTTATTCTCTTTTCTGCATCTTTGACTGACTGGGTTAGTTTGAAAGCCTTGTCTTCATCTCTGAAATTATTTTTTCTGCTTGTTTTAGCTTGTTGTTGAAGCTTTCTGCTATATTTTGAAATTCCCTAAATGTGTGGTCCCCAACCCCTGTGCCACAGGTACCAACCAGTCTCTGGCCTGTTAAGAACCAGGCCACATAGCAAGAGGTGAGCAGCGGGTGAACAAGGGAAGCCTCATCTGTATTTGCAACCACTTCCATTGTTTGCATCACTGCATAAGCTCCGCCTCCTGTCACATCAGTGGAGGCATTAAATTCTCATAAGAGCATGAACCCTACTATAAACTGTGCACCTGAGGGATCTAGGGTGCACATTCCTTATGAGAATCTAATGCCTGATGATTTGAGGTGGAGCTGAGGGGGAGATGCTAGCGCTGAGGAGCAGCTGCCAATACAGATTATCATTGGCAGAGAGGTTTGACTGCACAATAAATGTAATGCACTTGAATCATCCTGAAACCATCCCCCAACCCCCGGTCTGTGGAAAAATTATCTTCCATAAAACTGGTCCCTGGTGCCAAAAAGCATGGGGACTGCTGTCCTAAATGACTTTTTCATTTCTTTAGGTTATTTTATATTTTTTCTTATGTTGTCTATTTCTTTAGTGACTTTTTCATTTTTTTCATTCATCTCCTGAAAAAACTTTTTGGTGTCTTTGTATTGGTTTTCAGCTTTCCCTTCAATTCCATTCATCTTATTTGCCATCCATATTCTGAATTCCCTCTCTGACATTTTGATCATTTCCTTTAGGTTGGGGTCTGTTGCTGACATCCCATTGTGATCCTATGGGGGTGTCAAAACAGCTTGTTTGTACATGTTGCCAGTGTTCTTATGCTGGTTCCTTCTTATCTGAAACCTCTTCTCTCAGCTCAAGATGGATAAGTTTGCAGTGTACCTGTTTTCCTCTACTGGGCATTCTCCTATCTAGTGAAGCAAAGGAGAGGTCCCAGGATGGTGCACTTCTGTTCTACTTCGGAGGATTGACCTTGTGGGAGAGGGATGGATACACTGAGCACTTGTAATGCAATTGTTCTTCTGCATCATCCCATTCCCCTCTGGTTGTCACAGTCTAAGCTGGTGTTGGAGGTTTTCATACAGTATTGAATTGGTCCCCAGGTTGCTGTTGGAACCTGAGGCAGGGGGCTGGGAGAATCACTTCCCATGAAGGAAGGTAGCATGGGAGTTTGCCTTGCTTGAGGCTCTGTGCAGAGGTGGCAGTGGCTGCTGGGTGAGGCTATTTAGGTGGTGGCCCCAGATGTCAGGTCTGCGGGTGCTCACTCTGCTCAGTTCCAGGGGCACTGGCAGTACATGGTAGGGGGTGGCTTCCAATGAGGGGTCTATGACAGTGTGCTAGTGTCAGTACCACAGTGGCTGTGCAGCACAGGATGTGGTTGAGGTCACCAATATGCACAATCCACTGCAACACCAGGGTTACAGTGCATGGGGCCACCAAGGCATGTGCAGCACAGGGCCTTGGTGGCTGGGTGAGTCACAGAAACTTGACTAGTGATTGGGCAGGTCTGGGCCTTGGTGAGTACCTGGGTAGGTCAAGGGACCTTGGCTGTTGCCTGTGCAGGTTGTGAGACCAGGGCCAGTGTTGGTATAGCTCATTCAGCCACAGAAGCTGGGCAACCTGCGGCTGGTGAAGCTGGGAAAGATGCACAGTGTCCCATCAGTGAATTGTGGTGGCTGTAGCTCTCCATTCGCCCAGGTCCAACTGCAACAGCTGCTGTGGTGCTACTTGGGTGGCAGCAGCAGTGCTGTCAAGATGGTAAGATGGCGGTGGCAGATCCTGGGGGTCAGTAGGTGCCTGCTCTGTTTGGATCCCTTGGAGGTGGCTGGGGGATTGTTGGGGGAGGGCGTGTGAGAGTGTGCACCCTATCCACTTCCTCGCCAGCCTGGCAGGAGTAATGGGGAGGCAGCTGCATTGGAGCTGACCCCTCTGTAGACCAGGCTGAGAGTGCAAAATAATGTCTCTTGCAGTGACCCAGGGTCAGAATTTGGCAGAACCCACTGTGTCTGCTCTCCAGTGCAATATTGCTGCACCGTCTTCAAGCAGCTTCTTTATTGGTTTGGAGGCCTGATGTGGTGGGGGAGCCCCCTTGCAGCTCAGGTTCAGTGTCCACTGGAGGAGTGTGGAGCCCTGGCAATCTCTTGATCTCTTCCCTGACCTATCCCCATGTGTGGATGCTTCCCCCAGGTACTTTTTGATCTTGCCAAGCTATTACCTCCCCTTTCTCTCTCTCTCCTTCACTTTGAGTATCTCCAGTCACTTCTCTAGTGATTCAAAATAGCCTTTTCTGAGACAGTCCATCTGTAAGTGAACGAACTTCTACCTGCAATTTTTGATCCTCTCTTTGAGAGCAGTGAGTGAGGGCTGCTTCTAGTCTGCCATCTTGGCCACAACTCCCCTGAGATGATTTTTTCTGTATGTTTTAAGAGAAAGATCCAATTTCATTTTCCCATCCCAATCCAGCTTCCTAATTAATTTATTGAAGAGACAATTCTTTGCCCATCATGTATTCTTTGTGCCTTTGTCAAAGATAGTGTAGATTTATTTCTGGAATCTTTATTTTGTTTCATTGGTCTATATGTCTGTTTTTATGCCAGCACCATGAATGTGTTCTTGATCAATGTGAGTTGATTGACTAGATTTATTTTATAATCATGTAACAATGCGTTGGGTTTTGAAATGTAATTTATACATTATCTGTATTAGCCTAACTCTTAGTAGAGATGTTTATCATACAATCTGACTCAGTCATAATTTTTTAGTGTCTACAATGCTTGAAAGGAGCTAGCTCTTGCAATACTTAAAAGATAACTAAGGCATTGTCTTTGCCTTCAAAGTTATATGATTTAGCAACCTAGACAGAGTAATTATAAAGCACAAAATATAAATGACTTCAGTATAAAAGATACAAAAACCAAGTTTTGTTGATGTTTTAAAAGAATCAAAGATAATAAAGGAATGGGGACTCTTTCAGAAAATCAGAAAAGATATAGTATAAGAGATGGACTTGGAAGCAAGTGACAAATTTGACAGAAGTCAAAACAAAAGAGGGGCTGGGGAAGGCTTGCTTTCTAAAACTATACTTAATCTGGGGGGATAAATGATAATCATTCCATAGATACCTAAGAATAGTAGGATTTATGAGGGTTGGATTGTCTCCTTTAAAAAAATTCCCAATGAAATATTTCCTCTTGATTTGCAAATGGGGCCACACTATTCACTTTTGTGACATCAATTAACACTATTTAGCACTTTTTATATGTATATTCAAAATGTAGCAGACATCCACAATTATATGGGGACATGTTTAAAGTTCTGGTAAATCAGGAATCCCTGGAAAGCTTTTCTTAAAAATAATATACTCTTAATAATTATTTTATAAAGAGTGAATGGATGGACTCCAGGTAGAGCAATAACTTGGAGGTATAGGAAGTTTGCAAATAACATTGAGTTATTCATTTTGATTGGAACATGCAGTAAGTTAGAATGATAGTGATGGATGAATCTGGGAAACTGGAGCCCTATTGTTGAAGATCTTACAGGACTGTTTACTGTATAGCAGAGAGAAATTTTGGGTTGCCAACATCTAACTTGAGGATTTAGAATGAAATTTTCACTGGATATTTCAATATATTTCTCTCTGCTAACATGCCTCAGTATTAAATAACCTTTACAATAAACAACCTGGGGCCTAGCAACAGTATTTTCCACACAGTTGGGATTCTTGTGCAAGATCCGGAATTTACATTGATAGATCTACTGAGAGTTTTTTCAGGAGGAGCGCTTTCTGTGGTAGGCAGTCATTTGGAATCCATTTTCTCTCATTTGGGAGTGGTTCCCAGGCCAAATCACTATTCTATTTATATCCATGACCTCGTTTTCAGTGCTGTATTAGCTGAGCACTGTGGAGACAGCCTTAAAAGACGCTGTATTTGGGTCAAAAATATCAACCAAAATGAGTGTAATTAGACAGATTGTTTTAAAGAATGAAGGAATTTTTTTGATATAGTTTTATCAGTAAATCCTTAAACTGTTTCCACTTGAATTGCTAAATCATTATGAACAAGTCACTTGGATGTATTTAATTAAACTCAACAAATTTTCTTTGATCACTGAATGCCTACTCTGCCAGATTATTCTCAACATTGGCGGGGTGTATGTGCACGTTTAGGCTGGTTGTTTTTAGTCTACAGTTTTGACAAATAAGGAAATGTCTGGAAAAGTTCATTACCCCTATCGATAGAGTGGAAGACAGAAGGAATACATGGGAATGGCTGGAGTCAGGTTAGTTTGCATCTCTTCTTTCTGAAAGCCTATTGGCTCTTTAAAATAAGGTGAATATTTGGATGAATCTACTGTTTTTAACTCACATCACATACAGAGGCCGTCGGACTTTGGGAATCATAAAAAGCGACTGGGAGCTTTTGAAAATGCAGATTTCTGAGCCTTATACCTAGATTTTGATTTAATAAATCCAAATGGCACTTGGGGATCTAATTTTTAACAATTATCTTGTACCATCCAAGTAATTCTTATGCAAGTGGTCCTGAGTTTTGAATTTGAAAAGCTTGCATAAAGGACACTTCTGATCCCTAAATTCAGAAATTGGATGCAATTTAAAGCATTTAGTAAAACTCCTTTTGGGCATCCTGATACTAGGGTCTAGGGATATAAAATTCAATAAATATCCAGTAGGAGGAGAGTGTAAACACACAGACAATACACACACACACACACCGACATGATATATACCTTGAGAGGAGTGATAGAAATTTGTCCATGGAATGAATGTAAGAAAGTTACAGTTCCAGAAATAGGGAAAGAAAACTTAAAAAACATGAGGGCTGAGTCCCGAGATAGACTTTGCCTTGTTTGCAGTTTTGTCTGGGATGAGCCCTAAAAGAACTGCATACTTAGTGAAGTGGAAATAGTTTTCCTTCTTCTCATTTTGAGATTTCTTTAAATGTAATGAGTGCATCAGGGGTCTTTAGAAAGAGTAAATAAACCTGGTTTCAATCCATATTCTGTATCAGGGCTCTGAGAATGATCAGGCCATGAGTTTAAAGCCACTGGAGAAAATAGCTGCCACATGTAGCAATGACAGTGGGCTTTAGGAGCAGATGACCTTTTATTTTCCTGGGACTATGCAAGGATTGGGTGCCTGTGTACAGAAATTCTTCCCTCTGAAGTGCCAGTGTAGCTTAATAACAATGTCAAATGAGAATTTTCAGTTCTTTGTATGACAGGTGGTCATACACATAGAAAGTCAGAGGTATGATGAGGTTACTTTAATGACTCCTTATCACACCTTAGTTCTATAGATATTACCCATAACATCATATGGAGGGCAAGTACAGAGCTCCGGCCTCTGCAACATTAATTTCATTAGTATATCAAAATTATTTCTAGAGTATTAACCTTTAGCATCATAAAATAAGATCCCATAATAAAGATGCTACTATTGAATGACTACAAGATTATTTATAAAAACTAAGAATAGCTTAATAATAATTTTGCTTTTTTGTGGTCAATATTTTATAGAGGGGATGGAATAAAATGTTGAGGTGGATTCACAATATAGTGTCTGATTAGAATGAATATGCATAAGCTCAGTTTCCAAAGAGGTAGGGGCTGCTTCTGGGTCCCCTGTGGGAAGTGGAGCCTCTTCTGCTCAGTTTTGGTTACTTCTATATATAGCAACTTGCACTAGGGCACCTCTCCTCTAGAGTTGGGGTGACATGAGTGTGGCAATTTCTGGGCTACCTCACCCTGCCAGCCATTACCTAGGTTGCCTCAATTTTCTACTGGCAGTACTGTTAGTGAGTGGTAGGCATCACACTTTTAGGAAAGAGTGCCCCTGCTCCCCCCATAAATGTTCAAAAATACCCTACAGAGGTTGTGTCTAGGTCTCGGGCAATAGCTAGTGTAGGGGGTTGGCCAAATGATGTTGACTGAGAAGTATGCCACTTTTCAATGGCAACAGAAGAGTTAAGGAAAGCAGAGGAGGCGGTAGGTGGAAAAAAGATGGAGAAAGGCTGGAGAAGGAAGAGGTGTAGGTGTAGTAAGAGATGATACTGTGATGTCCATGGGGAGGGCAGAGGAGGTCATGAAGGAAAATGAAGTGGTAGAGATGAAGGACGCAGGGCTGTGGCTCCTTGAATATGATCGCTTCAAGGACGTTCTGGAGACTACAGCTAGAGTCAGTAAGTACTCAGGCTGACAGGGTCTTCCTCCAGCTGGAGCCCAAATTTGGATGTGGTGGCACTTAGATGAAGACATAGATTCATCAACCAAAATATACCCACCTTCTGGGATGCCACTTTTTGGAACCACCCCCAGCCAAGGGTCATGCTTGGGGGCCAGAATGCAGATTTGCTGAGGGTCATATCAATTAGGAGGAGAAAGAGTTCAGACATCCAAGGATAGGTCACAAGTTCAAATTCTTCTTTTGAACAAACCTGTACTTCAGAAACAAAGTGATCATTACACAATATGGGGTCAGATCCTCTGGACAAGTGGCTGTTCTTTCCATTCCAATCACATGGCAAGGATCCCATGCCCCAGTCATTCATCTAAAGGAGCAGAACATCACTTGTGGCTTCTTTACCTGGTCCTCAGACTACAACTTCCCAGAATCTGACAGGATTGTTATTATTAAAGGGATCTCTGGCCAAACTCCTGAAATACTACTTGCTATGTGGAGGGAAAGCCAAGTTACTTTCAGCAGGGCTGCCAGTATCCTCAGGCTGTTAGGTATCAGTGTAGCTAACTCCTGCCTTTGGAAGTTACCACAGCTTTGGATCATTTACCATCTGTTTTTGCACTTGTGCTTGGCCAACAGTGACGTGTATGTGCTGACCTCTCTGCAGCTTGGCTACTCTGGACTTTCAGTGCTTCCACCTTCAAGAACATGGCTTTTATGGACGTAGCCATCACTTTGTCTAAACCAAAAAAATGATGAAGACTGTATTGCCTTCGTCTACATTGCTTGAATCTTTGTCTATGAGGGCCTTCCCACATCTTTTTTGTATGTCTTTATGAGTCATCTCCAATGAAGATTAGTGCATATTTAAGAACTGCAACCTCAAGAACGATGAAAGGCGGGGTTCATGTTTACTGTCTGTGGCAAGCCGCTTATCTTTGAGCATGTCCAGTGGGCATTCCCTGGACCTAAGACCTTTGCTTAGTCACCACCACCTGGATTTTTATCTTCGGCTGGAGCCCATTTCACCCTTGCTGCTGAGTAGCTGGCAAAACAGGAACATAAACAGTGGAGAGCTGCTGCGCGTGTGTGAGGGGAAGGGCAAAAAGGAGAGGAACTCTTAATCTATGCAAGTCCACAGTTTTTCTTGCAATTCTGCTTCTCATAAGTATCTGTGAAGGCCTGTGCCATGCTCCTTTTTTTCCTGGCCAGCCTCTGGATAATCTCGTCCATCCACTAGTGACCCCATTGTTCGGTTTCTAGTTGACAAGGATCTCCACAACTGCTTGTGGATTTAAACTCTCTGCCAACCATTGGCAAACCCCTCCACCTCACCTGTCCTCCTTGTCACCCAGGAACCATATCAAATGTCAGGTGACTGGGATGGCAAGTGTGGCCCAGTCCTCTCGGCAAGGGTGAATGTGGCATCCTTTCCAAGAATCAAGTGTTCTTAGCCACAGCCAATGAGCCCATGAAGAATGCGGGACATTTGCTAGCCCCTTTCACACACCTGAGCATGACCAGGTGACTTGGTGCTCTGTGCGGCACTAGGAAGGAAAAGGTTTTTCTCATCATTAAGGTTTATCTATGTCCATCTGCCTACATCTCACTCCCACATCCCTTCTCTCTCTCTCTCTCTCTCTCTCTCTCTCTCTCTCTCTCTCTCTGTCTCCCCCTGTCTCTCTCTCTTTTTTTTTTAAGACACTGGAGTCTGCAAACATGGAACAAAACAACTAGAAAAGGAGACTTTCTAATTTGCTTCTCCTCTGGATTGTATTCAGAGGGAGAGAGGGAGGTTCTCTAGTAATGTAGACTACCAGTGCTCTCTGACCCTCCAGAAAGTTCAAAGGGAGACAGACCCAGGACTAGGGAATTGGACGGAGATGATCATGGGTCCCATGGGACAGGGATGGTTAATTGCCTAATTGTGTGCAGTGTTCCTGTGGGCTAATCCTATCCTGAATACTAACCCCCCGACTCCCACTCTTTCCTGAGCTAGAAGGGAAGGAGAAGAATTTTATGGGAATGTGATTCCATTAGGAACTAAAATAAATTCTTTTAAATGATCTAAAACTAAAATACGTAAAACTGAAGTAAAGTAAATAAAAGAAGTGAATGCACTGCTCTAAGAAATTGATTTATACCATCTTTATTTCTGGAATAATGTGAAGATCTTGATATATAAAGTGTTGAGGAAAGATATACTGAGATAGGTGAACTCTTTAAAGTTTGATAAAAGCAGCTGTAATAATATATTAGACAGCTGTTGCACATAATATTTTTGGTACATAAGCCTCCTCTTCTAGGTTCATAAAAGAATGTAAGGTTTTTCAGACATTTGCGTAAGCTTTATCTTTTTCCCATCTCCATGCTTAGTTTAACCGTCTTCATTCTTATCAAATGCTATTTAAGCACAGGTGGGAGATGAAGAAAGTAAATGAGATGCACCATTTTAGATTGTGTCTATTGTATTTAAAACTATATAAAAACACTGAGGCAATTATAAAGTGATTCAGAACATAGTCAACTTTTCAGGCAGTCCTTTTGTAGTCTGTTTATAGTGTCCACTTGTTTCACTTTGGTTTGGCTCAAGGGAATTACCCCAAGAGCAACTGGGATTGATGTATACTTCTTGCACTTTCCCTGCTCCTCACGAAGCAAAGTTGACTAATTACTTTGAAGGGATCCACTAAAATTTCCACATATGGCTAATTTTGCTAAACTTGTATATAGCTGCATTAGACGAAGGGAGAAGAGAGAAATACAGAGTGTTCATGGAAAGCTGCATTACTAATGTAGCACTGTTTCTGCCAAGATTTTCAGGTTAAGATGCTGAAGATATCTGGAAAGAAAGAAAAACATCACACAGATGTACTACTTAAACTTTACGGACATCTCGGTATTTGAAAATTTCTGAATGATTACCTATTCATTCATGTTCTCATTAATGCTATTTACCAAATATTTCTGACTCCTCTCCAAGTATAAGGTAGTTTGCATTTTCCCATTCCCTTTACGTTAAGCATGGCCATATGACTTGCTTTGGTGAATGAATCGTGAGAAGAAGCTATACGTGTCACATCTGGGAGGAAGCTTTATGAGCTCCTGTGCTATTAATCAGAACCTCTTTCCCTCTGCCATGGTAACTAGCTCCAGATGTGAAGGCTCTGTTAGCCTTGTTCCTAGAGTGACGAAATGCGGAGTTTCTTCCCTCCACTCCAATCCTTTCACCTGCAGGAATATACAGCATGAATGAGAAATAAACCTTTGTTGTTTTAGTGCACTGAGATTTGGAGGTTCTATTGTTACTGTAGCGTAATCTACCCTAGCCTATGAAAACCACATCTCTTAGGTTTTTTTTCCCCCTGTGGGTTGAGTGTTTGTGAATAACTGTGAATTCCACGTGCTAGTATGTGTCATTGTTTTTTTGATGTCTATTTCTTGCCTAGCATCTTGGTTCTACATTTTCTGATAGCTAACCAAATGCTAGATAGAAACCAAATGCTAAAAAACCTTACATGATTATGCATTTATTTTAATGTGAATTTATTACATTTCCGTTGTGCACATATTTATTTTGTACTTCATTTATGTGCTATATCACTTGGTAACATATTGGTCCATCTTTTCCATGCTATTACATGACATACTTCTAAGGAGAAAGTGCAACATATAACTAATCTTTAGGTGGAACTAAATGAATTTTTTTCTGAGAAGGTAATGGAGATGATGAGGATAAAGATGATAATGATGGTGATGATAGAGATTCCAGGAAGTGCTTCAGGAACATGTGTACAGAGTGACTACAAAGCATTTCAATTTGTGTAAGCAATTTACTGCCCACGTGTTCTGATATCTGAAAATCGGAAATCAATTTCAAAGTATATAGCTAACAGCATTCTAGATTGAAAATTGTATAGAAATACTAAAGGGTGGGATAATGTGAGGATTAGCAAAGGACATTGTATTATTAGGGGGAAAATGGTAGATGGCCACACTTGAGATGTTTGTTGTTTGCTGAATGTCTTCCTCAGTGAGAATTCTTTCTAGGAAGTATATTTTAGTCTTTGGAATAAAACCATTGCCAACTCACATTGCATTGACTTTCTATTCTTACATATAATTTTGTTTCCATTTTTATAGCGTCAGAAAACAGGTCCTGAAGTGAAAATTTTGAATGTAATAATAGGTCAATAGAATCATTTTTGATGCATATTTCCTGATAATCAAGTGACAAGTTTGGCAGTCATAGTCCCATGAGCTTCTTAAGTGTTCTTGTAATATTCCTTAAATTAGTGCTCAAAGAATTTTCTGATGTCTTTTTAATATTATAATGTCAGAATGTATTCACATGAAATTTAGTGATATTAAATTTTAATAGAATATTTTATAATTCTCAGTATATTTATGATAGAAGTATCTCTAGTCACTGAGGTGTTTTTTTTCCTATACAGATCTACGTAGCACACGGGTCTACATGGTGCTTATGAAATGAATGGTGAAAATAAGCAAGTAATTAGAATGGCTGCTGTTGTAATCATAGTTAACATAAATGATTAACTTATTTATTCTTTTGGTAAATATTTATTAAATAGCTATATTTTAGACACCATGCTAAACACTATGAATACCTAGATGAAAAAGACATGGTTCCATTTCTAAAGAGCTCACATCATAGCTGGGACACATATTGATTGTACAGATACATATTGATTATGGCCTGTGATGAATACTATAGCAAATAGGTGTGGAAAGTGCTGTTGAAACAGAACAGAGGAAATGATTAGTTCTTTTACTGAGAACTAATGGATGGATCATGGAGGACTTCACAGAAAAGGTGACATTGGAAGTGGGCATTTAACACAAAATTTCATCGCATTGGTCTAATTCATAATATTGGAACTATTGAGGATTACCATATCTATAGTGTATAATTAGGGAACTTTTACCACCATATCTATAGTGTATAATTAGGGAACTTTTCTCAGAAAGTAAGTTTTATGCCTTTTATGCCATGTTCTATGTTTTGGAAATTTGGAATTTTTAACATGGGTTAAACATTTAAAATATTTAACAATAGCAATGGCCATTCAGAATTGATGCTGACAATAGACTTAGAACAGAGTCTGGAAAAACTGCTAAAGTGCCCATTAACTCTTTAATTGTATGCTTCTGGGTGGGTTTCTGCACCTCAATTTTTTATCTCTCAAATATAACTAATACTAGTTTCTTTCATTTAGGATATTTGTGAAGATAAAATGAAATAATGTACATAAAGTGGTTGACAGAATTAATGGTACAGAGTATGAATTTAAGAAACATTAGGTATTGTAATTATTCAGTAAGAACAGACCTGACAACAAATTACAGCTATATCTAAAAGGGTGGAGCAATTGGAAAGGTGGAAAAATTGGGAAAAAATGTTTTCCAGGGAAGGACTATTTGAAAGTTTGAAGGAGGCCAGAGGATGGCTCTGTAAAATGCCATTATTTGGAAATTATCTAGGCGAAATACTGACAGTTCTATTTTTGTGGGGGATAATTATTTTATAGTACAGTTGCTCCTAACTTCAGTGATCATCTATGGTGATAATGTTAATGAACAGCCTGGAGTGAGATGTCAGTATTTGACTGTGGCTGTTTGCAAACTCAACTGTGATTACACCCAGTTGTCTAATTGCTTAATTTATTGATGTTTTGCTGACATGTTTTTCAGCAACATTTGTGATTGCAGATAGCTAATCATTTCTCTTCCAGCTCATTATCACACGTTTGCATTTGATTTGTCTGATTGCTGCAGGTGGAAACAATAGGTGACGCATACTGCGTTGCAGCAGGACTCCACAGGAAAAGCCTCTGCCATGCTAAACCCATTGCTCTGATGGCCTTGAAGATGATGGAACTTGCAGAAGAGGTGCTGACACCTGATGGAAGACCGATTCAGGTAACCCTCTCAACAATCTGCTGTGAGCAGGAAGTGTACCATTGACTGAAGGGGGCAAGAAATTCCCTTCTGAATTCTACCTATTTTAATTTATACATCTAGACGGTTTGGGTGCTTATGGAGAACAAGGAATGACTACAGGTAACTGATAAATACAGGAAAAGAACAGGCGTATAATAATATGGTCCAAAATAGGAAAAAGTATGTGGAAGGCAGATTGCTGTGGAGAAAAGAAAGAGCTAGTAGCTCTTCTGGATCTCTGGATCCTGGAGTATGATAGCCCTTTTACTGAATCCAAACTTCATAGAACAAATCCCTTTATTAAAAGGATTTGTAATGTAAAATTTGGATTTGGTTGAGGGGCCGCACTTGGGAATCTATCTGGAGGGCCACATGTGGCCTTGAGGCTGCAGATTCCCCACTCCTGGAAGGGAAGAACTTTGTGTTCGTGACCAAGACACCAAATCCAAGCAAGGATAATTGTGAGATTCAGAGACTGAGAGGTAATTCAAGAAGTAAAATCAATGAAACAAGAAAACGGAGGATCTGGACAACTTCCTGTGGGTAGTGTACAGGTGTTCCTTATAAAGCCTCACCTCAGAGTTACTTCTGCAGTTTTTCTTGTGGCAGAGCTTGAAGGTTAGAACTGAATAATGTAGAAAACTTTCAATACAATGGAAAATCAGCTCCTGGTATGTTGTACTCTTTTTGGTACTGATGGTTCTCTGCAATCTGGGGTCTACCTGGTGAGAATACAAATGGTACAGTTCACTTGGCATTAACTAGTAAAGTTTAACTTGTACGTATCCTACAACCCAGCAATTTCTCCCCCAGATGTTTGCACAAAAACAAACAGCGTACTTGTGCATGTGTAGCAAAAGTCACAAGTGATTATTCACAGCATTACTTTTCACAATAGCCTCAAACTGGAGATAACTCAAATATCCATCAGCTGTAGAGTGGATAAATTGTATTTATACCTCGGTATATCTATCATGCAGTTGGGAAAATGAATGACCTTAGCTACTGATGTCAACAAGGATGAATGTCAAAAACATAATATTGAGCAAAAGAAGCAAATCAAAGAAGAATGCTATAGAAGTATTTCATTTAATTAAAGTTCAAAATTGGAAAAATTGAAAAAAAATATGCTGTTTAGAAATACCTGCATTGGTGGAAAAAACATTGATGGAAAGAAAGGGAATGATTAACACAAAATTCAAGGGAAGGAAAGATGATCGGAAGGAAGGGGATGTAATAGGGAAAATGAGCACAGTACAAAACTGTTCATGTTACTACTATTTTTAATGTGTACGTATATGTTTATATTTGACAATTTAAAAGTGAAAAGAAAGTTTTCTAATCACTTCCACCAGTGAGGAAATTAGGGAAGTATGGAGCGTTAAAAAAAAAAATCTAGTTTAAGTTCCCTCAGGGCATAATTATTGAGTTATTCAAATATTTCACTGGCGTTTCTGTCACTTCCAGGAACACAAACAAAAGGAATACTGTCTCAGATCTGCTGCAAACTACAAATACACATACTCCAGATTAAAAACTCATATCAGTTCTTAAATTTTCAAGCCTGCTAGCTGGGAAGTCTTATCATTTGGGATTGTTTTTAATACTGGATTTTATTTCATAGGAAATATAATGTTTGTATTGATTTCGGTATTGTCATAGCAAACTGAAATTACCAGAGAACAAAACCAGGGAACTGTGTTTTACAGCATGATCATCAATATTTTCATTTGTGGGATATAACATTAGCTCTTTTTATGAATCAGATAGTCTTATTAAATCAGAAGAGGAAATGTCCATAAAGATTTAATAAGAACACAGAAAGAGAATTCAAAATAATAAACCGCCTTAATTATTTTAGCTTCATTCCTAATTTATAGGATTTACATGGTTTGGGATTCTTTTTTTGGCATATTAATTTAATTTTGAATTGCCTTCTAGCTTGGTGCCATGGGAACATTTCTAAACTTATTGAATCTTTTGTTATAAAATGCTCAGGTGTTATAGTACAATTGATATGTGATCGGTTAATTGTTTACCTCACATTACGTAAGTTTTATAGGCTATTTAAAATGCAAGCTTTTCAAGTTGCAATAATTGCTCAAAACAAAACTCCCCGAGCCTGTCAAATTTGGAAAAATAAATTGATAATTTTTATATGACTTTATAACCCTTTGAGGCATCCTGTAATGATGGGAAATAGAAACCTGAATAGTCAATTATAATTGCGTGGAAATGATTGCTAATATCCTTGACTCAGTAATTGTAAAACTGCCTGCATTGTTTTAATTTAAAAAATAACCAGAGAATGTAGCATTTTGTTTATTCAGTATATAAATACTCACACAAATTATTGTTTAATAAGTACTTTAATGAAACTCAGAGGCTAGTTCTAGACTATATCCATAAAGCATACACAAGTATGGTCTATCTGTATGATAAATTCTGAAAAATCAGTCTGCAGTGACATTAATTAGGATTGTTTTTAAAAAGCGTGATTGGAATGCTTTTTCACACTTGATCAATATGATGTTTATTCTGCTGGCTGAAAATATGGAAATGCCAGCATTATGACTTTTCCTTTTTTATTCCTCCCTAGAGAGAATCTGTCTCTTATATTTTAAACAATAGACAATTGAAAAGTAAAATCAAATTTATATTCTCTCTCCTTTGTACTAGCTATATTGTGATTTTACTAGAAAATTAGATAACTTTATGCTGTCTTTAATCTTGTGAACCTAATCTTTCTTAATGAAGCTTTTAGTGCTGAAACATATACTAATAGTTTAATCACTCTTTGATTAAAATAACTAGTCATTTATTATTGTCTGTGCTTTATTCTTAAAAAAACGTGTTGATGGGGAAAAGGGAAGTTGGGTTGAGGATTGAGTAGAGAATGTGATTAGGGATACATTAGAAAGACAAGTAGCATTTTTGTGATTTAAGCCTTTTAAAGAATATTGAGTATGTCCAAATATCTAAGTTTTAATTGTACACTTCAATTTTAAAATATATTTTCATTAAATTTTATCTCTTAGGCATACAAATTCAAATTCCCTTCATCAGTTCAGAGAACAGTACATTTTAAATAATGAGTCAAGTATAGAGAGATTGTGAAATAGAGTTAAACAATGTGTAATCATGTAATATTAATGTGTTTCACAATCTCAATTGCAAATCAAGGTAATGCTGTGAATTTCTTCTGACTAGTCCAAAAGCAGGAATATTAATGTACAATTTACATGTATTGTAATACATTACATTGTAGCTCCTTAAGCTTCAACTTCCAATGAGTTTACAGGATTTTTGAGATTATAAAACAATTATTCTGTAATTAATTTTTAAATAGCTGTTACTATGTATAAAGGAAACCCAAAATTGTTATTTTACTATTTGGAGGAATCTGTTTTTTTCAGATACTGCAATATTTAATTAACTCCATGAGTTTACAGCCTGGGATTATATTTAGAAAAAGAAAAACTAATTGCAGTCGGTCCTCCATATTTATGGGTTCTGCATCCTCAGATTCAGCCGACTGCCGATTGAAAATGTCGGTAGGCCTTTGATGGTTGCATGTATATGGAACATGTGCAGACTTTTTTCTTGTCATTATTCCCTTAACAATGCAGTATAACCATTATTTATGTGGCATTTACATTGTAGTAGGTATTATAAGTAATCTAGAGATGACTGAAAGTATATGGGAGGATGTTTGTATTAATAGGTTATATGAAAATACTCCATTTTATAAAAGGGCCACAAGTCTCTTATAATACTTATAATACCTACTGGAATGTAAATGCTATGTAAACAGTTGTAATACTGTATTGATTTTTAAATTTGTATTATTTTTTATTGTTATTTGTTGTTTCTTGTTTCTGAATACTGTATTTTCAATCCACGGTTGGTTGAATCTGCAGATGGGGAACCCGTGGATACAGAGGGCTGACTGTGTTTGATAACTTGATTAATTCTTTATGATTCTTTGATTATTGTTTATTTATAAAATTCTAATTTGTACTTTTTATGCTGAATACTTATCCAAATAAGTATGTATACATATTTGAAATGTTCTAGTTCTAGAATCTTTATACATATGAAAAAAATCTAAGGCATCAGAAAAAAGCTACATGGGCATTAGAGGAGCTCACTGTTAAGATACTGAGCTCAGTTACCCTCATTTCTAAAGCCTATCAATTAAGCATATTGGAATTCACTTTTAACCTTCTGGGTAATGCATAAAGTGGCAGTTTCAGTAAGTTACTATTTATTGTAGCCATAATACACAAAAATACTATAAAAATTGCTGTGAAAATTAATGGCTAGATATATTTTCTAATATTGTGGTTCCCAACCCCCAGGCCTGGCCCGAGTACCAGTCGTGGCCTGTTAGGAAACAGGCTGGGCATCACTGCCTGAGCTCCACCCCACCCTCGCCCCACCCCAGGGAAAAATTGTCTTCCATGAAACCAGTCCCCAGTGCCAGAAAAGTTGGGGACCATCATATCTAATAGATCTATTCTGTATAGTAAATTTATATGGAACTAGAAATATATTTATGTTTTTAAAAATCAGTATGTTTAAAGTATTTGTTCACTGAGTGTTTACAAGTAAAGTTATAACAGATTCTCTTCAGTAGTTTGCTTCCTTTTAATTATCAGAACTTTATTCTATATACTGTCTTCACATCTGTCTTCTGACTCACTCAGACTTCCCTCCGTGGCTTGTAGAAATCTTTGGTAATCCCATCTACTCAATGCATAAGGTTGATTATAGCAGCTTATAGTATTTTAAAATTTCATTTATCTGACAACATTTTTCATATTGTTTTTATTTCCTGAATTCATCATCCATGATTGTAAATGCTTTGCCTGATAATCCCATTCTCTAGAGCCCTTGCAATCTATTACATTATCCATTCTTTCACTTAATTGCTAGTATTTTGTCTGCGTAATTACTGTTTTTTTGTTTGAGTGCAGGAGATTGTATATAAAATGTTATAGAGATAATTTAAGACATAGGATTGTGTTACCCTCCCAAAGAGCAACTTTAGTGTGCTTCTGACAAGGGGCTAGGGGCTATAGCAATTAGGAACCAGGTGATTTAAAACTGGATTTTGGTCTCTGTGAGAACCAGTCTACTTCTGGTTCACCCCATTGTTTTTGGTATTACCCTTATACCTGTGTTATTACCTGTCAGGGTCTCATCTCAAAATAGGGAGGGTTTCCTAAGTCCTTTCCCTTGGGAATTCTTGGACTCCAGTTTTTGTTCCCCTAGTCTTGCGAGGCTGTCAAAAGTAGTGCCCAATTTCTCAGCCTCTCAGTCATCTCTTCTGGAGTGAAGAGATGCCCACAGGGGAAAGGCACCCCCAAGTTTAGTGCTCACCTTTCCTCAGGTTCATCTTCTTCCAGATCTTGGTGCAATAATTTTTCATTGTCCTTTAGCTGACCTGCGCAAGGTTATTCAAATTATATAATCTGCTATTATGTTATATATGTTACATTTCACAATAATTCTATGAGGGAAGTATTGCTATTATTTTCATTTTGTAAATGAAGAAAAGACAGATAAAATAATAGTTAACTAGAGCTCCTAATCAGTGCATTCTATAGACATTAAATGAAACAATGTTAAATAAAATTTATATTGTCAAATTTTCCTTTGGCCTTGAGTATTCCACTATCAAGTTAGACTTTTTATGGCTTTAGTCTTCAAGAAATTTAAATTTATATTAGATTTCCTCTTTAAAAGAATGGAAGTGATCTATTTTAGAGGTGTTCCATCCAAAATGATTGTTTTTTAAATTAGAAAGTAAGAGAGATTCTATACAGGAGTGTTGGCACAGACCTGTAGTTCCAACTGCTTGGGGAGCTGAGGGGTGGGAGGGTTCCTTGAGCCCAGGAGTTCAATACAAGCCAGGGCAGTGAAATGAGATCCCATCTCAAAAAACAAAAACAAAAAACAAAACAATAAAAGGAAAAAAAAAAAGAAAGATAGGTTCATTTGTGTGAGAAAAAAATGAGTGTTATTCTAGCCTTATTTTGAAAACTGCAGTCATTGGCCAGATTGAGTCATGGCATCTATTAGTCATGTTACTCTGTTGTTTTTTTCAGTGTATTTTCCCCTTGTTTATTGTTTATTGTGGATTGTAATGCAGAAACAACATATTTAAAAGCGTTATAGTTACATTATTTCATAGGGTATTCATTGAATTTAAAGATTGTGTCATATTCGGCTGAATTATTTTTATTGCTTGAACACAGTATTTATTTTACTCGTAAGATTACTCTTCCAGCATGATTCTGTAGTGCTGAGCTTTAATAGACAGAGCATCATTAATGCTTTATAATCTCTCTATAAGATATCAGCATAATGATTTAATATACAATATTACATGTGTATGTCAATGAGATAAAATCCCATTGCTAGGTTATTTTACCTTTGATCTGTAATCATGAAAGGTTTCAATTGTATATAATCACAGAATTTTAATCATATTTTCAGACTGTGAAAAAGAAGTTTATTAGGCATACATTTCTCAAAATGCTAGTCTCACCGAAGAGTTTTATTATGATATTTGTCAACCAGATTTTCCAAGCAGTCCTTTTATGAAGGTATTTGCATATTTATGTTACAAGAAAAAAATAGTAATAATAAGTTAATGAAAGGAGAAACAAAACCAGGTAATGGGGATAGAGGCTAAATTGATTTTCGTGAAACTACATGTAAAGTATGAAATTGTTCAGTTTTATTTTGTGCAGCAGTATTTTGACTTTCACATTTTTAAAAGAGAAATATATTCTTTAGTGGAGACATGGTTTAAATATTTTATAAAGTTTGATAATACTATCACTGTGAGGGTAAATACTCCTAAAGAAGTTATAATCTTTAATGTCACTGCTTATTAGTGCTTATTAAAATTGTGCACTGACGATTCTGAGATCACTTCACAATCTGGGTAGTATGAACATTTTAACAATGTTGTTTCTACCAATATATTAGCATGATATGTTTTTCCATTTGTTTGTGTCATCTGCAATTTCTTTCCTCATTGTTTCATAGATCTCTTTGCAGAGATATTTCACCTCCTTGGTTTAGTATATTCCTAAGTATTTTATTTTTCATCATGGCTATTGTGAGTGGTATTGAGTATTTGATTTGAAACTCATCTTGACTATTATTGGTGAATAGGAATGCTACTGATTTGCATATATTGATTTTGTAACCTGAAACATTGTTGAATTTATTTATAAATTCCAGAAATTTCTTGGTGGAGTCTTTGGGGTTTTCTAGATATAAGATCATATCATCAGCAAAAAGCAATAGTTTGACCTCCTCTTTCCCAATTTGGATACCCTTTATTTATTTCTCTTGCCTGATTGCTCTGGCTAGGACTTCCAGCACTATGTTGAACAGAAGTGGTGACAGTGGGTATCCTTCTCTTGTCTTGTTCCAGTTCTTAGTAGTAATGCTTTCACTTTTGCCCATTTATTATGATGTTGGCTGTGTGTTTGTCATATATGGCTTTTATAATTTTGAGATATGTTCCTTCTATTTCTACTTCATTGAGGGTTTTTATCATGAATGGGTGTGAATTCTGTCAAATGCTTTTTCTGTATCTATTGAGATGATCATATGGTCCTTGTTTTTGCTTCTGTTTATGTGGTGATTCACATTTATTGATTTATGTATGTTGAACCATCCTTGCTTCCTTGGGATGAAGCCCAGTTGGTTATGGTGGATTTTTCTTTTGATGTGCTGTTGAATTTGGTATGCTAGTATTTTATTGAGGATTTTTGTATCTATATTCATAAAAGATATTGGTCTGTAGTTTCCTTTTTTTATTGTGTCCTTTCTTGGCTTTGGTATTATGGTGATAGTGACTTCATAGAATGAGTTGGGCAGGATTTCCTCCTACTTGATGTTATGGAATAATTTCTGCAGTATGGGTACCAGGTTTTCTTTGTAGGTCTGGTAAAATTTGGCTGTGAATACATCTGGTCCAAGGCTTTTTTTTTTTTTTTTGTCCATATCTTGTTCTTCCTGGAAAGCACCACCTACTGACAGGGAGGTCAATTTGCACAGCCCTTTACAGCATTTACTAAGTCAATCATATTGGATGTGGTTGATACTTACCCACAACCACCACCTAGTGTCTCAGAGATTAAACTGGGCATGCTAATACAATTCACACTGTTAAGAAGACCATAGGGCTGGGGAAAGAGAAAGCATTTCAAAGATCTACATCCTCCTTCATCAAAGAGAGATAGGAAATCTGCCCATACACATAACTCACCATGTCTACAGCCTACAAGCAACAGAGATAACAACCACATTAAGGATGTCTATACCAAGGCATCCATCCAGAACCTAGATTGCCATCAAAGGACCCACAAGCAAAGTCAGTGGTTCTTATCCAATATATTCTACATAGAGTCCTTTGCAAGTGAGGAGGAGGGAAAGCCCATCTAAACAAAAGAAATTCAAAAATAAGAAGTGACAGCTGCCCTAGATGAGAAGAAATCAGTAGAAGGACTTCAGAAGTATGAAATATCAGAGTGAAAAGACACCCCCAAAAGGGAACACCAGCTCTCTAGCAATGGATACCAACCAAGATGAAAATATTGATATGACAAAAAAAGAATTCCAAATATGGATTTTAAGGAAGCTCAATGAAATCCAAGAGAATATGGAAAACCAACTCAAAGATACCAGAAAAACAATTCAGGAAATTAATGGAAAATTCACTAAAGAGATCTACATATTTAAAAAAATTACACACACACAAAAGAAATAGACCTTCTGGAAATGACAAATTCATTTAAGGAAATACGAAACACAATGAAAAGTTTTAAGAATATACTTGATCAGGTAGAAGAAAGAATTGCTAAGTTTGAAGACAACTCTTTTGAATTAAATCAGTCAGTCAAAAATAAAGAACAGAGAATTAAAAGAAATGAACAAAGCATATAAGAAATGTAGAATTATTAAAATGGCCCAATATAATAATCATAGGCTTCCATGAGGGTGAAGAAAAATGCACAAGGACTGAAAAACTTATTTGAGGGCATGACTGAGAAAAACTTCTCTGGTCTTGCTAGAGATTTAGACACCCAGATACAAGAAGCTCAATGAACGCCTGGGAGATTCATTGCAAAAAGGCAATCACCAAGACAGATATTCATCAGACTGACCAAAGTCAACATGAAGGAGGAACTCATGTGAGCCTTGAGGCAAAAATATCAAGTAATTTATAAAGGAAAACCCGTCAGGTGAACTGCAGGTTTCTCAAGTGAGTCCTTATAAGCCAGAAGGGATTAGGGCCCCATCTTTAGTCTTCTTAAACAGAACAATAGCCAGTCTAGAATTTTGTATCCTGCAAAACTAAGTTTCATATATGAAGGAGAAATGAAGACTTTTCTAGACAAGCAAACACTGAGGGAATTTGTCAAGACCAGACCTGCCCTGCAGGAAATACTCAGAACTGCATTATACATGAATCATCACAGTAGACACCCACTAGTGTAAAAGCACCCAAAGCTAAAGCTCAGACCGCATATAAAACAATAGTACAAGAGGTAAAACAAAGCATTAAGGTACTACACAATAGGATGAACAGAACAGCATCCCACGTATCAATTCTTCATCAATGTGAATGGTTTCAATGATGCACTCAAAAGGCACAGCCTGGCTGAGTGGATGAAAAAATACAAACCGAGTATCTGCTGTCTCCAGGAAACACATTTAACACATAAGAAAGCATACAGACTTAAGGTGAAGAGATGGAATAACATTCCATGCAGTTGACAACGACAAGAAAGCAGGTGTAGCCATTCTTATATTAGATAATATTGACTTTAAATCAACCATAGTAAAGAAAGGCAAAGATGGCCATTTTATCATACTAAAGGGAGCAATTCAACAAGAGGACATAATAATACTAAATATCTGTGGACCCAACACAGGAGCAACCAGATTCATAAAGCAAACCTTACTAGATCTGTGTAAAGAGATAAATAGAAGCATTGTAATTGCCAGGTACTTCTACACCCCACTGACATAACTGAACAGATCATCTAAGCAGAAAATAAATAAAGAAGGACTGGTCTCAAAAGTCATCTTAGAAAAAAAGTGGGCCTAACAGACATTTACGGAACATTTTATCCCCAAATTACTGAATATACATTCTTTTTATCAGCACATGGAGCATCCTCCAAGAGGGATCCTACCTTAGGACACAGAAGATGTCTCAACAAATTCAAAAAAACAGAAATCATACCATGTATCTTCTCAGATCACAGTGGAATAAAAGTAGAAGTCAACTCCAAGAGGAACACTCAATTTTAAAGAAGTCATGGAAATTAAACAACCTGCTGCTGAACAATTACTGGGTCAATAATGAACTTAAGATGGAAACCAAAAGATTCCTGAAACTGAACAACAAAGGGGACACAAGCTATCAAAATCTGTGGGATTCAGCAAAAGCAGTCCTAAAGGGAAAATTCACAGCCTTAAATGCCTATATCAAAGAGACAGAAAGATCACAAATCAACAATCTAATGACACGTCTCAAGGAACTAGAAAAGGAAGAGCAAACCAAACCCAAAGCCAGCAAAAGAAAATAAATAACTAAGGTTAGAGCAGAGCTAAACAAAATGGAAAACAAAAAAACAATGCAAAGGATCAATGAAACAAAAAGTTGGTTTTTGAAAAGACAAAATTGATAGATCTCTTGCTAGATTATCCAGGAAAAGAAGAGAAAGGACCCAAATAAGCTCAATAAGAAGTGCAAAAGGAGATATTACAAGTGATAACACAGAAATACAAAATATCATCTGTGAATACGATGAAAATCTCTATACACATAAACTTGAAAATGTAGAGGAAATGGACAAATTCCTGGAAACACAAACTCTCATGACTCAATGAGGAAGAAATAGAATTCCTGCACAGACCAATAATGAGCAACGAGATTGAAGCAGTACTTGATTTATTTTAACCTGTCTCCAGAGAGCAGAGAGTGTCCTCACGAGGAGTGTTGGTACAATGTCCTAAGAAAAGGCCAATAAACTGGGCCAGGCATAGTGGCTCATGCCTGTAATCCCAATACTTTGGGAGGCCAAGGCAGGAGGATCACTTGAGTCCAGAAATTCAAGGTTGCAATGAATTATGATCTCAACCACTGCGCTGCAGCCTGGGTGACAGAATGATAACCTGTGTCAAAAAAAAAAAAAAAAAAGGAAACGGAAAAAAAGGCTAAAAATTAATTTTTATTTGATTTTTGTGTGTTGTGCTTTTGGAAGTGTGAAGCCTCCAAGTAGTTTAGAAGCTTGTGTTTTTATTTATCTGAGGTTTATGTAAAGAATAATAATATCCATCTGCCAATTTTTGTTTCTAAAGAGATATTAAGATGTATTTCACCATTCCATTTTGGTAGGTTAGTACATTATCTCCAGAATATGGTCTCTTTCTTGGGTACTGTGGTACTGGAGAATCTTTCTCTTTTATTGCCAGTTTAACTTAGCCTCTTTTAAGGTTATATGCACGCATGCCACATTAGCAGCTTGAATCTTACAGTATGAAAAATTACATGAAAATACAAGATAAGGCAGTACATACAACAATAACGTGCTATGTGCATGCTAACCAAACTGTTGACTTAGTTAGGTTTTATGTTTTGGATTGGCTATACTGTCTTGAAATCTAATATCTAGTCCCAAATAAAAGTTTAAAAATAATTTCATAATGACTTTATTAATTTTCTAAAACCATAAAGAATCAAATGACCCCTGAAAACTAGTACACAGAAGATAGTCAAAATCACCTATGATTTACCAACCGATCATAAACACATTTTACCTTTTGTTGAATATCTTTAAAGCCTTTTTTCTGTGAATATAGAAACACATAGAAATAGAAGCTACAGACTGAAAGTGTAGATTCTTTTAAAAATTGAATGAACTTCATTCAATTCCATGATGTCATGAGACACAGCTTAACAAAAATGTACATGCATCCTAAATGTACAGGAGAAACTCGGTTAGCCCTAGGAAGCATCTTTCATTGTTATTAACTCACTTTGATTTTGTATTTTCTTTTTTCTGCAATTGAATTTTTGAGTCATTGAAAGGCCACTCTTTAATCACCTGAGTTGCAAATGTGGTACTAACAATTCAGTGTCACAAGTGCTTTTCAGAATCTGTTAAACTTTGTGTTGATGTCATGTCAGGCATATAGTAATTGTCTGGGTCACCACCATAATATTCCTTATTTGGAATGTGGTTTCCTAGCAACTCTTGCTTTTTCCTAATGGCTGAATTGATTTCTGTACATTTGTAATGCTTCCAACTGCATTAGAAATTGTCACCTTGTGTGCAAATGCTACAAGATCAAATTTCCATGTAGGTTCAATTCGAAGAAATTATTCTGCTTTATAATTGCCTTTAATATGTTTGTTCAAAGGTTAAACCAATCATAAAAAATGAATTTGGTAAAACTTCATTAATTCAGACTTCACTCTTTGGGAAAATATAGTAATTTTGACAACAATGTCCAAAATGCATGCAAGTAGTTCTTAGTGGGAGACTTGTTGAAGTTGAAGAAACAGAGTAATTTTGATGGTCAAATGACCAAGTAATCAGAAGGCTGATAGGGAACACAGGTCTGGAGTATGCACTGGGTGTCCAGAAGAGGAAAGTCTTAATTTAGGAGGCTTGCTGTTTCAACTTAAATGGAGCCTGGTTCTGCATGAATCTGGCTGGAGCCTTGCTGGCAGTGACTTTTATTCATTTGTTCAACAAATGTTTTTTGAATGCTTACCATTTTTCTAAACAATTGGTTAGGCATTTAGGGATATAAGGGTAAGCAAACCAGATATGTATGTCCCTAATTCTCCCAAGAGTTACATAGTCTGTGGAACCAGTACCTACAAATGACTAACTTGGTTTGGAAAGATAAATATATGTGACTTTCTCTCAGTATTGTTTTCACATTAATATTGAGAGGTTTTTGTTAGGCTTTTGGAAATATTTGTCAAATACTTTAAATTCTTTGCAGAGCAAATATTCAAGATACTGTAGATCTTCAGATCTACATTATTTTGGTGTCTTTGTTTCTAGGGGAGTTGAGTCAAAAGACATTGAAAAACAATTATGTTCTGGTGGTTGGTTTGAGGTTTATATATCATCTCATTCAATCTATGAATGGCATATATGCAGGTTTTATATATTTTAAAGAATGAGAAAATGAGACATGAAGGTGTTAAAGAATATGTATAAGATCATATAAAAATAATGCATAACATACATCTTATATATTTCAGACTTGTGTTGGGTCTATTATACATTTTAAGATTTTTATTCCCCGCCAAAAAGCTCTGCAAAGTAATCTTATTTTACATTTAAAGAATCTGAGATTTAGAAAGTTGACATACTTTGACTGAGATTATGTAGCCTATTAATTGCAGGACTAAATTTGAACCCAGTTATGTCTGCATGGAAAAAAAAAGGAGCAAATACAAAACTTGCCAATACATCACCAGAGTGCCTGGTATAGAATTTTGTTACCTGAGTACTTAATAATAAGAGTTACCTCTCACTGGTGCTTACTGTGTTCTCAGTATTATGCTAAGCTATAGTGTGTGCATACTCTCTCTCTTATATGGTCTCTCTCTGTGTCTCTCTCTATATATACACACACATAATTATTTACACATATGCATATATCTTAGGCATATTTTCATATCTGTGAAATATATATGAACTGAATATGCATATTATCATGTAAGTCTTACAATTATAGACCAAGAATTAGATGTTATTTTTATTTATAAATGAGAAAACAAAGACTCAGAGAGGTTAAGGGACTTATTATCAAATAGGAGTAAATAGGCTGGGCGTGGTGGCTCATGCCGGTAATCCTAACACACTGGGAGGCCAAGGCAGGCGGATCATTTGAGCTCAGGAGTTTGAGACCAGCCTGAGCAAGAGTGAGACCCCTTCTCTACTAAACATAGAAAGAAATTAGCTGGACAACTAAAAGTACATAGAAAAACTTAGCCAGGCATGGTGGCGCGTGCTTGTAGTTCCAGCTCCTTGGGACGCTGAGGCAGAGGATTGCTAGAGCCCAAGAGTTTGAGGCTGCAGTGAGCTAGGCTGATGCCACGGCACTCTAGCCTGAGCAACAGAGTGAGAATCTGTCTCAAAAAAAAAAAAAAAAAAAAGAGTAAAAAAGTCATAAACCAAATTATTGAATTAAGCATTTATTTACTTGAACTCAGAATATGGTGCTATCACAAATTAGTTATTAGATCAAATACAGTATGAAGGAAATATTTTTAAAAAGAGTAAAAACTGAAGCTGAGGCCCTGGCCCACTGAGATCATTCTCAATATGTTATAGTTAAAGATCACAAAGTTAATTTTTTTTCAGAGTTCCAGGCATGTGCTGTCATATTCTAAATGTTCTCAAAGAGCATGATAGAGTCTGCTTCAAATGACCTGTGTGTATTCTGATGGAGTGTCATACTTCTCATTGCTTCATTTTATCTGATACAGATTTGCTTTGCTTATTTCAGTCAGTTCACTAACAAAACAATTCAGAAAAATCAAATCAATTTTTACAGTAGTATTTGATTTGTTTTTATTATATTATTATTTTTAAGACATAATAATAACTTTTACTCTTTTTGGTTCCTTCAATCATAAAATAGTATTTAGAACATATTCTATATTTGTTCCCCTAATCATTAAAACAGAAATAAATGTTTTTGTTTTTTGGGTTTTTTGAAAGAGTGATTAATCTCTCTGGAACTTGGTGGTTTTCTGGAATAGCTCATTTACTAATTTAGAAATATGAAAATGTATAATTATAAAATTGTGGTGCTATGTCCTGAATTATGTTATCCCAAAATTTATATGTTGAAGCCCTAACCCTTCGTACCACATAAGTGACTATATTTGGAGATAAGGACTTTGAAGAGGTAACTAAGTTTAAATGAGGACATATGAGTGGACACTGATCCAATAGGATTGGTGTTTTTATAAGAAGAGGAAGACACACAAAAGACACACGAGCGATACATGCATACAAAGAAAAGGCCATGTGAGGAAACAGGGAGAAGGTGGCTGTCTGCAAGCCAGGGAGGCCTCAGAAGAAACCAAACATGCCAATACCTTGATCTTGGACTTCTAGTCTCTAGAACTGTGACAAAATAAAAAAAAATAAAAAAATGTTTGCTGTTTAAAGCACTCAGACTGTAGTATTTTGTTATGGTAGCCCTAGCAAACTAATGTATGAGGGTAAGATGGCACAACTGACATTATTATTTATTTATTTTAAGAAACAGGATCTCACTCTGTCACCCAAGCTAGAGTACAGTTGTGCAATCATAGCTCACTGCAGTCTTGAACTCCTGGCCTCAAGTGATCCTTCAGCCTTGGCCTCCCAAATTGCTAAAATTATAGGTATGAGCCACTGCACCCAGCCACAACTGACATATTTTAATAGTTGAGAGGATAAAAGTGATTATCTTCATTTGATGACATATATGCACAGACAGAAAAGATATGACAACATTTTCTCATTGGAAGATTCTGAATCTTATGTGGAAGACACAGCAGGACATGGAACTAATGATTGAGAAGGTGTCAAAATTATGAAAAGCTTCCTATGTCATGGTACATGGCTGACCTTTAATCTGTGGATGATGAAGAGTTATAACACATTTTCAAGAAAGTGCAATAAGAGTGAATTACAATAAAAAATTTTAATGATAAAAGAAAAACATTGTTTGCAGTTTTATAAAGGACATTCTGAATAATTAAATTTTTTTTCTTTTTTATTTCAGCATATTATGGGGGTACAAATGTTTAGGTTACATATATTGCCTTTGCCCCACCCGAGTCAGAGCTTCAAGGTGCTCATCCCCCAGACAGTGCTCACCACACCCATTACATGTGAATATACCCATCCCCTCCTCCACCCTCCCATCTGCCCGACACCCGATGAATGTTATTACTATATGTGCACTTAGGTATTGATCAGTTAAAGCCAATTTGGTGGTGAGTACATGTGGTGCTTCTTTTTCCATTCTTGTGATATTTCACTCAGTAGAATGGGCTCCAGCTCTATCCAGGATAATACAAGAGGTGCTAGATCACCATTGTTTTTTGTGACTGAGTACAACTCCATGGTATACATATACCACATTTTATTAGTCCACTCATGTATTGATGGGCACTTGGGTTGTTTCCACATCTTTGCAGTTATGAATGGTGCTGCTATAAATATTTAAAAATAATTAGGTGATATTCTTGTCCTTGATACATCTAAAAAAAAACTATTTTATGAGGAATATTCTAGATTCAGAACTGATTTAAAACTAATTCTAAACAAATAATTACAGATACTTCTAAAAACATGAGTAAATTAATAGATACATTTGGCAATAAAAACATTGTATGATGTTTAATCTGAGAAGGTAATTAATACCTTGTGTGACATTTTCATTGCCTTAGTCAACCAATGATACCTATCATTGTCTTTTTTTAAATTTTTATTTCAAGCAATGTTTTCTGAATAGACTTGACTGATATCTAACTTTTTTTTTTTTCAGGAAAGAAAGCCATAAATGGATTCAGGGAGTCTATTTGTCACATCTTGTTTGAAGAACAGTGAAGTAAAAGCAGTCCATTACAAGTTTGAGGTACTTTAGAAATCTTAATTTAAAAAATAAAATCTAGTGAAGAAAATAAATACTGCTTACTAAAACTTGCCTGAAACACCAAGATATAAAAGTTAAGTGTAAGTTATTTGTGATATAAAAGTATCTGTAGCTCTGAGATTCAAGAAAAGAATAAAACAGAAAAAGAAAAGACTTTGATAGATGTCCTATAGCCCTCAGGCTCCCAGGAGGTTAGAGTCTGTTTCTTTATTTATCTCCCTTTAGAAATGCCGTGTAAGCTGATGTTCTGAAACAGCAAAGGACCGCTGAACTAATGTTTAAATATGCCACTGAGCCCGAGTCTTGCAGGGTTAATTATGGAGAAAATATAGTACTTAAGAGAAAGGTAAAAATGAATTACCTACCTGAAATATCTTTTCGGTTTTATGACTCCCAGGATACAGAAATATTTGATTGCTAGTTTCTAATGGCATCTATGATGTCAAGATTTAGAGTACAGGTACACTCAAAGTGACGTTTATATTAAAGAAAGCTGCCAAGACCAAGGTATCTAGAAAATCGTTTCACTGTGAGGAATCTCTTATAAACAAAATGTAAAAATCTGTTCATTTATGGAGTTACTGTCATATACAAGGGAACAGTATTGTTAGGGCATCATTTAGTTGCATTTTATTTATATTAAATTTTGTGATTAGAGCCTTTGCAAACATAGCTCTATTACCCCTAAGGAGGCTTTTATTTTCAGATTGTTTTATGAAGAGACTGGATAAGTTGATGGTCATAACAAATTCATGATGAATACTTCCAACGGGAAAAAAAAATGCTTTGAAAACTCACTGGGGCACCTCTTCCATGAAAGGAATTCTGAACAACTATTCTAGATGTTTAGGTTTTCATAAATCTCCACAATAACAAAGAACTATCACAAATATCATGTTTCTAAGCTTCCAGGAAATGAAAATGTGCATTTTAGAATATTTTTACAATATCTTATGTAAAAACCAAGAAAGAAGTGAATAAGAAAGTGCCTTTTTAAAATAAGGAAGCAGAACTTAGATTGCAAAATAATACTTTTTTTATTATGTCCTACTAGAAAACCTGAATGTCTTGCAAGCATTTTTCTATAGCTTTTCAAGGGGACATATTGAGGGGTAAAGAAAATCCTCTTATTAATCTTTCTTCCTGCAGGGAAGGCAGTTGCACATTCACCTCTTTCAACTTTCCCCTCTAACACTATAGAAGGGAGCATAAGTGCAGCTTGAAAATTCTTTTGTCTGGATGTGTGACATTTTCATGTGACCCTTTTCCAGGGTCCATTGAAGATTAACTAGTGATAAATTAAGGCAGAACTTTTTCTAGGATTAGTTATAAAGGAGTGTCAAATTTCAGCAAGATAATACTAATGGGAAATAGGAAAATACACTTAACTTTTTCTGAATAGGTTCATATATTTGAGAGGATTTTACCTCGTCCTTATTTTTGTTTTTTCTGGTCTCACAGCTGTCACAGCTGTCACTCAAATTGTCCCTTACTTGTGGAAGATTTGAGGTTCTAATTGGATGTGATTAGTGTGAGTGCATTGCCTATTCCTGTGTCCAAGCAACTTATTGATTTGAAGGATTCAAGTAATACATCACAGCTAATTTAATTAACATTCAATTATGAAACATTGTTTTGGACTGAAACAATATCACAGAGAATCAGAATTATCTAAGTAGAATTTCAGTGGTTTGTTCCTTTTCCAGAGTAGAACCTAAGCAAATCAATAGTTGTTTCCTGGGATGGGAAGAGGAGTCAAGAGCAAATTCCCAAAGAAAGACAACTTGTGTTCTATCTAGATTACCTCTCCGTGTATTACCCACAAAGTTATTTTTAACCGCCACATGGATGGTACTCCAATATTCTGTAATATTCGCCATATATTATTCATCAATGCACTTGTTAATCATGCATTCATTCAATGAATATTAAGCTGCATTCTGTGACTCATGCCGTGGACCAGAGATACAAAAATTCTTAAGATACAGTTTATGTTGTTGTATAGGTTATTTTAAAACAAATATTTAAAAATTTTAAGAATAAAAATCAAAATTTATTTTATTATGTTACACTTATATACCATATATTTCATTTACAATATTATACATAGAAACAATTTTTATGTGAGTCTTGATATTCTTTATACTCTCATTTCCTATCATTCAGCCTGATTTTTTAATGTTATATACATATCAAGCAGATTTAGCTCCTGAAAATCTTCCTGTCCTACTCTACTTTTGCATAGAGTTTTCTCTTTCTTCATTCTCTTTATCGTAATTGTCTTTGACATGGTCAGTAAATTAAGCAAATACACCATTTAACTTTATTAAGGGTGACAAGTTAGAGTCTTATGTTTTTCCCCCTACTTTTTCAAATAACATTTAGAATACACACTGGGAGCAATGTTATAACAAATATCATTAAATATTTATGTAAAAGTTTGATTAGATATACTTTAGGAGATAGGAAAGAATTACACATTATAATTTATGCATTCAAAGATATTGACAAAAATTTTGAAACATCATAAATATGTATTTTCAAATCAAGAATTTACATAAAAATAATTGCATAAATAAATAAATGTCACATATGGATTTTAGAGTTATTTCTACTTTTATCTTGCTGTGGAGGATGGATTAATATTTTAAAGTCTCTAGAATATAGTTTTGTGTGTCTATGTGGTTGCTGTTGTTTTTCATTTGTGATCTTGATTTTTAATTGTAATACAAATGCTAGAAACCTTTATTTCTATTCTCTTGAAATAATGGTACCAGAATTGCCCTCCTGTCATAAACTACTAGAAAATTGGGTAAAATATAAAAGAAATAAAGTACTTGCAAACATTGGACCACAATCAGCAGAGAAATACTATTCTAAGGGAAAGGAAACAAATGATGAGAGTCCTACTACTCCCCAGACTCACGTCCTGGGTTATTTCCCAGGCAGTCATGCAATTAAAAAACCCAATCAAAACATAGTAGTCTTGCTGAGTTGCTAACCCACAGTTTAGAAATCAGGGAGGCTGGTGGCTAGACATTGTGGACAGAGGAGGGAATGATCTAAAGAGCTCCAGAAATCCGAAATCTGCATAAGGGTATCTTTGAATCTGTTGTTTGAATATTAAGGGGTTCATGCATAGGGTGAAATGAAATAAGCCCAGAGAAAGGTGTCAGGAAAAACTATAGATGAACATTTCTCAGAGCTCACACAGGGCTGGAAAAGTCCCTTTAAACACGTCCGATTTTGGAAGTGACCCAGGGCATACCTCAATAGTAGAGATAACATGCTAGAATAAGATCTTAAAATAATTGTAGATACACACTAAAATATATATATATATACATATATAGACAAGACTTAACAAGATGGAATTAATTTATAAATAACTAAAATGCTTGATTAAAAAAACAACAATCTTTAAACAATCAAGCAAAAATCCAGTTATGCTCAACAATGTAACAGTTACACCGTTTGCAATAAAAAAAACAAATATTATTGTGCAGAAATTAGAAAATGTGAGTAGCAATCAAGAGAAAACTTAGTCATTAGAAACAGACTCAGAAATGTTATGTTATGATGAGTTGCAGACAAGATTTTAAACACCTATTATAAATATTATCAACATGTTCAAATACTTAAAAGAAAATACAAACAGTATACGGAGACAAACAGAAAACATAAAAAAGAACCGAAGAAAATTCTTATGCAGACATCTAAATTATCTAATATGCAAAAGTCACTGAGTAAACACAATAATAGTTTTGATCTTATTGAAGAATAGATTATTGAATTTGAAGACAAAGAAACATAAACTATCTGCATGGAAATAGAGAAAAAAAGCCTGCAAAAGTAAAAATGTAGAGTTTAATTGGCCTATGGAACAGTACAAAGTAGTCAAATATACATGCAATTGAGGTTCAGGAGAGGTTGAATAAGCTGAAAACATATGTAAGAAATATGTTTAAATATGTTAAAAAGTTGATAAATATTGAAGGAATCTTTACAAACCCCAGTCATGAAAACCACATATAAAATTATGTGACATCTAATAATTAAATTGCAGGTAACTATTTTTAACTTGAATTAACTTTGATCTAAAGCTGCACGAATACATAGTGAATTATAACCTGACAATGTGTAAACAACTTGCAACCGAATCTAAGAGTATACTCTTGTAACAAGTAGCCAAGTCTCAGCCAAGCATAGCAGGCAAATCTTGAGCCAATTATAGGCTGAAGGCTGTCAAAACACATCCAAATAAGGCAAACGCCCAGCTACAGCCAATCAGGCTATTTCTGAATGTCATTTCCATTTATTTGACTGCAAATAGAGCCTTGTGGCGAGGAGCTCTCAGAGCAACTTTGGGTCTTGAGTACCACCTGGTTCATGAACTTTCCCCCCCTGTAAAATTAACACTGTTAAATTTAACTTATCTAAAGTCTTTTTTTAAACACTATTAATAAAGAAATAAATCTCAAAGAT
>CAUYRT010026604.1:0-20977 GCA_963574885.1 Lepilemur ruficaudatus
GGAATGGTGGCTCATGCCTGTAATCCTAGTAGAATCCTGGCCTGTAATCCGGGAGGCCGAGGCAGGAGAATTGCTTGAGCCCAGGAGTTTGAGACCAGCCTGGGCAACATAGTGAGACCCCCATCTCAAAAAAAAAAAAAAGGAAGAAAATTAGCTGGGTGTGGTGGCGCATGCCTGTAGTCCCAGCTACTTGGGAGGCTGAGGCAGAAGGGTCGCTTGAGCCCAAGAGTTTGAGGTTGCTGTGAGCTAGGCTGATGCCATGGCACTCTAGCCTGGGCAACAGAGTGAGACCCCCATCTCAAAAAAAAAAAAAGGAAGAAAATTAGCTGGGTGTGGTGGGGCATGCCGGTAGTCCCAGCTGCTTGGGAGGCTGAGGCAGGAGGATCGCTTGAGCTCATGAGTTTGAGGCTACAGTGAGCTATGATGACACCACTGTACTCTGGCCTGGGCAACAGAATGCTACCCTGCCTCAAAAAAAAAAAAAAAAAAAAATTCTGTGTTGCATGTTGGGAGTTCTCAAACTTTACATGCACAAATAAGAATTTCCCTGATAACATGCTGATTTCTGACCTCTGTCCCTGAGCTGTTGAATCCGATTTTCTGCAGTTGGAGCCAGTGGAATGTGCATTGTAAACAGGTACCCCAGCAATTTTGATGTGGGTAGTCTGAGGTCTACACATTGAAAGTGACCTTTACTCCCTTGAAATAAGTCTGCTTTACTCTGCCTAGTAATAGATAGTGCCTTCATTAGATTTTTTTTTTATTCTGTGGACTCTTAGGTTCAAGTAACCATGTCATTAACATGACTTGTTAACTTTCCAGGCCAAAGACAATTGTTTGTTTTTTTCTCTTTAAAGGTATCAGCAAATGGTATTCAGTCCACTCCTCTGAATCTTGCAACATACTGGAAATGTAGTGCTGGCACCACAGATCTTAGAGTGGATTATAAATACAATCCAGAAGCTATGGTGGCACCTGCTGTGCTTTCCAACATACAGGTGGTAGTACCAGTGGATGGAGGAGTCACAAACATGCAGTCCCTTCCCCCTGCAATATGGTAAATTAAATATATTTCTAATTTCTGCTAAATTTCTGTTACAATCCCCAACTTTTATAACCCAAGTTCTGAAAGTTGTCTTGTAAGTTTGAACAGTTTTATTACATTTTCCCATAGAAACCATGCTATAAAAGATGCTATTCATTTTACTAGTCAAACTGTAGTAGCTTCAGTACAAAATAAACAAAACTAGTTTTGCTGTAAGTACCACCCAGACTTGAATGATTCCATTCCAACTTTACCCTTAGGCAAATTGCTTAACCTCTCTAAACTTCTTTTTTTTTAATCTAAAAAATAAAAATTATTGTCTTTAAATGTGTATCATACGGCATTATCTATAGTAATACCTGTCTGATTCGTGTTCAGTAGTATTAATTAATCCCATCTCTTAACTACCTCTCTTGTCTCCTCTATTAATGTGAGTGTAGACTTTACTACTCTTTATGTTTGCTTCATTATTTGATAACAGTGTGTTTTCCTTGACTGATGAAGGTACTAGCCACCTTACATAATTTGGTAAACTTTCATTAATTGAGAAATATATGGCATTTTGTTTATTTATACTATATCATAAACATTTTCACCAGGTAATAGTATTTAAAGTAAACTTAGCACTATAATTGTAGTGAAAATATTTAAAATGTATTTATTTATTGAAGTTTTATCCATGTATAAGTTACTATACTAGACACGTGATCTGAAGATGTTTGTTCTTACTACAGGAATGCAGAACAAATGAAAGCCTTTTGGAAATTGTCCGGTATTTCAGAAAAATCAGAAAATGCAGGTAGATATTTGCATGCTTTTTTGTTTATAATGTGGTCATTGAAAATGGATTTTTTAAGGCATGTTTATGGAAAGTTTCCTCCTGGAATTCCATGCCTTCAGTTCTAGAACTGACCACTAGGTGGAAGTTAATACCTTAAATAAGAATGGACCAGTTGAGATTCAGAACACATTATTTTCCGCTAAGCCCATGGTAGAACCATCACAGAACTTAATTGCTTATCAAAAATTGTAAAAGTTTAAGGAGAGCTTGGACAATAGTTAAGAATTCTATACTACTAGGCAAATTAATACAGGGCTGATCAGTGTTGTGGCATATTGTTTCACATTTCTCTTTGTAGTGTTAAACTTACTGCAGAAGATCACAGGGTCTTACTCCTGTTTCCCAGCAGTTCTGTCCACTTGCCCTGGTTAGGACCAGAAATCTGGTCCTATACTCTTTCTCCCTTCTCACCTGTTGATCCTAACTCTTAAATATCTTCCAAAATAACTTTCTAAATATTTTTCTTTTTCCTTATCCCTAGTTCAGATCCCCTTTTCCTATCACCTAGAGTCCTAAACAGTTTTATTGACTTACAGTTGATCTCCCAAATTTGCTTCTTTCTCCCCTTCTAAGACACTAATCTGAAATGTTCTTGTCTTCCTTATCTTTGGAAGGAAGATGATTATGTCCAATTTCTTACCACTGCCTGGTCCTTGCTACCACTCTAGACTTATCTGCTGCTTTTCTCAACTTGTATCCTGTTCTCCAGCTATACTGGTATAGATGCAGCTCCCTTATATGCATCGTGCTCTCTCAGGTATCTTGTCCCTGTGCCTGTAAAATACACACCATCATCACTACCACCATTTATAACGTCGAGCAGAGATATGTGCTCTTGTGCCTATAGCTCCTGAGAGCTCCTTTGTAGCATTTATCATATTCATTATAATTATTGGTTTACTGTTTCTGCCATGCTGTTAGACTGAGGTGTGTTTAATAAATGCTTATATCAAAAAGAAAGCACCTCAGAAATATCTATTTAGCATGATGTTAGAACAATAAAATTTTAAAAAGAAAAGTGAATAGAAAATAGTAATGTTGATACAACTCTCCCCAACCATAGTTACCTTTCCTTCTTTACCTCTCCCACCCCCATGATCTGGTACTGAGCAGTCATTTCTTTTTGACTTTACCTATATCCCTCCTAGGATTTCCCTCTTGGCTGTCCTCAGTTATTTCCTTCTTCTCTTTTGACTCACTTCAACATATGTATAGCATAGTACTCCAATAATGAACATCTCTGAAGATTAGTATTAAAGTCAGAGAGAAACATGCATTAAGATTATTTACTTAATGAAAATTCAGACTTACTGAATAAAATCTGATTTGGAAACAGGAAACAAAAATGATTTGTTTACTGTACACATCTTCTGTTAGCACAGGACTGATATAGTTTAGCTTTACATGCTCATTGGGTTTTGTTTTGTGTGAAATATATTTTACCCTGTGTAAGTTATTTATTCTTTTCTTTGTAGGTTCTGGGTCCCTCAGAGCAAAATTTGATCTTTCAGAAGGACCTAGTAAACCCACGACACTTGCAGTGCAATTCCTCAGTGAGGGAAGTACCCTCTCAGGAATAGACATTGAACTTGTAGGCACTGGTTATAGGCTTTCCTTAGTAAAGAAGCGGTTTGCCACTGGTAAGTTGGAAAATTTCAAACTTTTTTTTTTTTTTTTTTTGAGACAGAGTCTTACTCTCTTGCCTGGACTAGAGTGCGCTGACGTCAGCCTAGCTCACAGCAACCTCAAACTCCTGGGCTCAAGCAATCCTTCTGCCTCAGCCTCCTGAGAAGCTAGGACTACAGGCATGCGCCACCATGCCCGGCTAATTTTTTCTACCTATTTTTAGTTGGCCAATTAATTTCTTTCTATTTTTAGTAGAGATGGGGTCTTGCTCTTGCTCAGGCTGGTTTCAAATTCCTGACCTTGAGCGATCTGCCCGCCTCGGCCTCCCAAAGTGCTAGGATTACAGGCGTGAGCCACCACACCCGGCCGAAAATTTCAAACTTTTTAATTTACATGGGAAACATTTGGGGATTTTTTGTTTATTTTGTTTTGACACAGGGTCTCATTTTGTTGCCAGGGCTAGAATGCAATAGCATTGTCATAGTTTTCTGCAACCTCAAACTCCTGAATTCAAGTGATCCTCCTGTCTCAGCCTCTCCAATAGCTGGGAATACAGGCACGCCCCACCACACCCAGCTAGGGAAACATTTGTATTCTAACAGCTTCTAAACAGCTGTCAAGCAGTTTATAATCTAAAGGCATGGAATTTTTTTCTTTGACCCTTGATACAAGGTGCCAGGTAGTCACACCTGGAGGAGAGAGTACTTATGGACAGTATAGCTGAACACCTGTGATCTGGTTCTAATGTATTGTAAACAACAGATGGGAGCGCTAGCGTTTTGTATCAGTAGCCACAGTGAAAAATGTCCACCTGTGAGTGCGTTTGAAATGGTAATTGCAAAGGTCTGCTTGGTGTTTTTCAGGACGATACCTGGCGGATTGTTGACAGACCTGGGAAAGTGGTTTGGCCCGAGGGAGTAGTACAAACTTGCCATTCTGCATTATCTGTTCTTTCCAAACACTCTTCTAACTTGTATGATGTTTTTCAAACTTAGACTTATTTGAGAACTGACTACAAACATTAAATTGCACTTTTAAAGTGAGTCATTGGAAGAAAATAGCACTGAAATGATTTTCTATGCTGTAAATGATCAACTGCAATATTCAAGAAGCACATTATTCAGATTCTCAGTAAAAATGAAGTTTTCATAGACCGGAATTTTTAGTTATCTCCAGTGTCTATATTGAAAAAAGGGGTGATAGGGTAATAGCAGGCCTAAAATTTCAGGAGAACAAACACAAAATAATTTAGCTTTTCAGAAATTTTTAGAGTTAGAGTTAGCTTTGAAATTTTACAAGTTTGCTATTGAATGGATAAGAACAGAACATGAATTCTAAGTTTTGGATAATGTTAACTCAGAACACTCAATCAAATTGAGTTTTGTGCCATAAAGTAATCAGACCGGAGTCCAAGTTGTATGCAAAAAATCTATAATTTGATTCTCACAAACATATTAATAAAGTGTAAATGGTGTTTTATATGATACTTTAAAATTTTTAAGTGCAATGTGTTTTAAAATAAGCTTGCAAAAGACAGCAGAGAAATTTACTTCTGCAGTTAGTTAACTTTATAGAAGTTGTGATTGTTTTGATGAATATTAATGCTATAGATTTAATTTATTTTTATATGAATTGCATAATGTGTGCCTTTTAAAACAATAACAAAACCCAGAAATGTGCCTATCCAGTTTGTGTTCATTAATGTGCCTCACTTTTTTCTCATAGTCTGGATCTTCTATTTAGAATTTTACAGTGGTCAAGCATTTTTATAAGATATTTACAATTTTTGTAAATACTTTTGGCCTGCATTTGGGAAGGGAATTCATAGTGACTAAAGGATAACTTATACTTAAGAACCCTGGCTCACTTCTTTGGTGATACACTGTAGCCACTAGAAAGAAAAATAAACCTAATGGTATGTGTTTACAGGGGAAAAAAATTACCTTCAGATATTCAATATTAACCTCATCAAAAGTATGCAAATTTTAAAACAGATGAATTCTGAAAAACTATAATGATAAATTGGTAATTAATATTTTAACTCTCAATTTAGCATTTCCCTTGACTCCTTATCATTGAAAATTTACACATTTATTTACTGATTGTATTGTGAACATGAGTTTTGTAATATTTTGTGAGGGATACAAAAGATTAATCTTGGCAACAGAGGGAGAAGCACTGCCATTTGTTTTTATTTCAACAATTGGGAAAATTGCTAACTTATACATTTTTATTCTTATTTAATTCCCACCTGGTAAAAATAGGGAAATTATTTGAAGTGAAGGATTGAGTTAAGCATTTCTTAAAATAAACTACTAATCCTAGATAGTAAAAAAAAACCTAACTTTATAGAAAATCCTGATTAATCAAAGAAATGAAATATTTTGGACAAAGTTTCATAATTTACAAATGGGAATTTTATTTATAATGATAAATACCAGTGTCCTTTATTTTGCATAGAAGTGATAAATTGTGTTATATATGATAATTTATATAAAACCACTAATTATTCTGTTAAGCTTTACAGAAAATAAAACCGCTATTAATACTAGACATTTATGTAACATCTTGCTATACTAAATACAGTAGAAAATCTACTCTTTAGCAATCTTTAACACAGTATGTGCTTTTTTATATATTCAGTGTTAGCCCAATTCTAAATTTAGATGTGACTAAAGCAACACATAAGACAGTTTGCTAAAATGTTAATCATTACTAAATAGTGAGCAAAATTAGAATTTCTAACTCTTATGTTATGTTCTTTTAAATGTCAGTCACAGTCCCTTCCTGGAATTTTAACTGTAATCTACTTTGCAATCAAACTGCTTTTATTGGGCAGTTAATATTTTATTATTGGAAATCAGACACTATTATATTCACCATGTTTGTTTTTAATCAGGTATTACCTAAAAATCTACAAATTAATGAAATGGTTAAACTTCTGCACTTTCTTAATTGCCACAGTCTTCATACCAAGTGTTGTTATATAAATTTGTATTGGGTACAGGTTACAATTTTGAAGCCATATGAGTTTATATTGATTTTTTTTCATTTAAAAATCCACTAATGGTGTAAGAAAGACCAGTAGATTCAATGGGAAATTATCTAGCAAGCTGGTTCTTGCTTCTATATAGTGATAAACTTTGTAGCTTCCTCTTTAACCAAGAATTTGTAAACACAACTCTAACAAATGTGAGTTTTTAAGAATTGTTATTTACTACTTTGGGTTGTAATTAGAACAATGCACATCTATCTTGCAAAATTTTGTAAATATTTTTGATTTTTTTCATAAAATGTAAATTTTACATAAAAGTTGTGCCCTTAATAAACATGTAATATATAATTTATCAATTGGTTTCTGTGTCTTTGTGCCCCTATTGAGAGTAATAGCTATATCATAGATGTTAGGACAAGGCAAGCCAGTCAAGGACTGAGTAATTGGTTTTAAACTTTGTACCACTATTTGAGCAGGCATGCAGATTGAACTGTTATTAAGTTTTCATTAGTCATACAGAAAATTTTATTTGGAGTATATCTCCAAAATGCCAAAATTGTTTAATAAAATTGTTTTCAGTATGTTTTAAAATATATTTAAATTGATGTTGACTTTCCTCCTGACCAATTGCTCAGGAACACAATCTAAAAATCTTAATGTTCTAAAGAGTTAGTCAGGAACATCAAACCTTTCAAAACACAATAGATTTAGGAGGGGGCAAAAGAAGGAAATGAGAAAAGAAAGAATTTATACTGCATATTGAAAATTATGCCAAATATATGTCATAAAAAGGAACAGTTTAGTTTATCTGGGTCAGAGTTAGGGAATCTGTGGAAAAACCAAACAGCACTCTTACCATTTATACCATATGCTCATCATTTTTTCCTTTTTTATTTTCTCTTTTTCTTTTTCCCCTCATTCCCACCTCTGTTAGACTAAATGACACTTGCTGCTATAATAAACAACCCCACAATCTCAAGGGCTACACATTATACTAGGTTGTTGACCGCATAGTCCTAAGTAGGTTTGAGGAGGAGCTCTGCTCCATATAGTACTCCATATAGTAATTCAGGGACCCAGGCTCCTTCCATTTTGTGATTCTGCTCAAATCTTCTCCACTTGGCCAACAGATGGGGAAAGGGCAAAGATTACATGGGAGTTTTAAGAGCCGAGCCCAGAATTGGCACCATCACTTCTGCCCACATTCCACGAGCCAGAACTTGATCTTGTGGCTCCACCAACTGCAAGGGAAGATGGGAAATGTAGTTTGGTTGTGTGCACAGAAAGAAATGAAAACAAGGTTTTGATAGAGTAGTCCCCTGCCAAGAACCCACCCCTTCTCCATTTTGTTAACTTTCTCTTATCCCTTTTTCCTAGATGTGCATTTAATGGTGTCTGTGGCTCTTAGTACTAAAGGTTTTTTCCATGATCTCTTGCTATATGTAGAAATTTTATCCCTATTTTAAAATATATCTATTTTCATACTTCTAATGATTGTTTCTGAATGTTTCTGATAACTCAAAAACCACTGCTTATCTTTAGCATGCAGTGTTTTATCCGTCAGTAATGTTTTTAACTTCAAGTAACAGAAAGCAAAACTAAGAATGGTTTAAACCCAGTGATGAGCGTGCAACAAAGATTAGGTTATTTGGTTTTCCACCTTCTGTCAATGAAATACTTCCATTAGTTGAGCAAATTTCAAAATTTTCAGAAAGTGTGAGAGGCATGCTTTGAAACCATCTTCATGGTAATTTGCATGGTTTAAGCATATTTCAGAGTGGCAGGTGACCAGAGTACCCAGATGGCAGTTGCTACTTGAGGTAAGGTGGCCTTTAAGCTTCTTGGTGATTGACTGTACACATCAGAATCAGAAACAATCCTGTTCAGTGTAAAATTGCAACTGCCTTGTGATCCCAGTTGATGGGACCCACAATATTTAGTGGTGGTGGGGTCTTTGACCCCAGGCCTATTCCCCAGTTAGAGATTAGGCAGAATCCTCTCAAGGTGTCAGCTCACTGGGATGGAAGTCAGTGAGCAACTCAAAATTTATACTTTTCACATATCCACAAAATAAGGATGATCAGTAATGACCTCTTTCCAGACCAGTTTTTCAGAAGTTTAGGAGCTTGGAAGTCAAATGTGGAAGCACAGCTTCTTTTCTTTAAGAGGGCATTACAAACTGAATTCATGTGTGTGAACAGATTTTTTTTTCTCCTGAAAGAAAACAAGTTGTATGAAATATGTAAAACATTGAGAATAACTAGTAATAGAAATTTGGTTTATAGGCAGACTATGAAGAAGGAAGATAATAAGATATACCTTTGTACTTTCTGAAATCTTTGGGCAACACATATTACGTGGGAATTTTTAAATACAAATATTTTCAGGTTCAGTAATTAACCAGAAGTAATACCATAGCCTGTCAAACATTCTAAAGCATGCATATTTTATATGGCTTCAATAAATTTTCCAGATATTATCTACTTTGCTATAAAAGTCCTTGAAATGTCAACTTCTGTTTGTTAGCTTTTTTCCTGTGTGTAACCGTAAAACTTTTGCATCACCTAGAATTGCTTAGAGCAGTCAAGGAAAAATACTTAGATATCTGCTATATCATCAATGCCTCTGAGGTCAGCTTCCCCAGAGAAACCCTGGAGAATGTTTTCCCTAATGAGGTGTTAACCTGCTGGTCAGCCAGTGGGACTGACTCTCACAGATAAGCTTCTGCCTCTTCAGTACCAAAGTTTTATGAATGATAGGTACTCCAGCCCTGCCCTGTGGAGATTTTTAACCAAAAATATTTATGTCAAACTATTACATAAGCATGTTCTGTCTTATAAAAAGCTGAGTAGGCTTTTTGTAATCCTATGTTAATTTGCAACTTTAAATCCACCACTCATTGTTATTCAATAGTTAAAAAATAGCTACTTCCTTGTCCAAGAGCTAATGCAACATGGACACTCTGCTATTTGGCTATGCCCTTGTGATTCTAGAAATGTAAACTTGTTAACAAATCTCTCTAAGTCACGAGGTTTAAGGACATAGCCCACTGTTATTGGATATGGTTGAAGGTCATCTTTCAAATGTGAAATGACTACTTAGCCAGGTGGCTATTTGATGAAGAAACATGGCAGCCCTCACCCCTAGTCATCCTAGCTGTGGTTGGTAAGAGTTAGGAACTGGTCAGTTCTGAGGGGCGGGACTATTGTTGCATCATTCCCAATTTGGATATGTGAACACCTTAGCTTGCCTTGTATGGTTAGTGCTAAATGTAAAATTGGTTCTAAAGTGCTAAATTGTACAGACATACCTCTTATGAATCTCCTATCCTAGGGAAATGTTTGTTGAGGTAGTGCGAGGAAGCAGCCTTGCAGGTTAGCAGAGGCATGACTAGCTTGGCACTGACCTAATGTCCAGCTACTGTATCTCTAAAAATTTACATGATGAGGACCCCACTTCATGTATGTGTGTATAGATAGATAGATAGATGTAAACACACATTCTCTTTTACTGTGGTTGTATTTATATTCATTTATGGTTTGTGTTGTAAGTAGCTACTTTTCTCAGGTATATTTTAGTTCTTGGGTTTCAAGAGAAATAAGTCTGATTACAAAGAGTATAGGGAAAGATACATTTTTTTAAATGATAGTTCAAGATTGAAAATAAAACTCATTACAACTCTGGAGTTTGTAATGGGAAGTCAAGTTTGCTAATGATCTGTGAAGCTATATAGTTATTTCCAAGATGCTTTATTCCATCTTTCAGCCCTCCTGGTTGGAGTCATAAACTGCACAGTTGGCTAGGCAGGAATATCAGAAACATGAGCTGATTTTATTTTTCTGTCTCCAGACCAGTGAGATAGCAGCCTCTGATAGACACATACCCAGCCTATCAGTGGAGTATGTTCTTAGGTGGAGCCATTATAATTTCTACCTGGTCAGGTCTCCTAGCTGAGCCAGAAGAAGCTGATCAGGAATACTACATGGATCCCCAGAGGCAATGGGGATTTGTGGACACAGCATAGCATCCGGAGACCCTACCTGCAGAGAAGTTGATAGTTGATGTCTGGTGGGCCGCAGGGTCTGGGGCTGTCACTTCCTCTATTTTTTCCTGGACTGCAGAAACATACAGTGTATGTATGACCTTGCTAACTCCTTGCTCAAAAACTTCCAAAAGCTCTCTTTTGCTTATACAATTGGGTAAAAACCCCACAATCTGGCACTGAAGGATTTCCAGAATATCATCCATCTGACTTTTCCAAGTAAATTTCTCACATTTCCCCTGACCTCATCCAATACTTTAGCCTAAACCAGTCTAATGATTAATTCCAAAGCACTCTTCAAAGCTCTGACCCTTGCCCGGTAAGTTATCTCACCCTACCTGGAATGTCTGCCTTTTCCCTCTCCTCCATTGCTAACATTCAAAATCCTACCTGAGGAGATTCCTGTTTTAAAATAGAGTAAAAATAATGCTGTCCTCTTCTCTTCTTCAAAAATTTTCCCAAACAGTGACAACAATGAGAAACAGAAATGCTGATTTTTTTCTAGACAAAGCTAGAGGACATTTGTAACTCAAAATCACAAAACATAATGAAGGACTGTGAGCACAATGATAATCAACAGAACATGAGAATATCCTGAAAGTACTCCTGTAGGCTGAAGTGAGTGAAGGTTAGCTCTTCCCTGTCACCTAACAAGTGAAAGCAAACATCTCAAATGAGCAGGGTGCCTTTGGGAATGTAGGTGCAAATCCCAAATAAAGTTGATAATACATGGGTCTCCAAAAATAGGTGGATATTCTGAAGGGCAAAACCAAAATTATTTATTTATTTATTTATTTATTTTGACAGAGTCTTACTCTGTCACTGGGCTAGAGTGCCATGGCATCCACCTAGCTCCAGCAACCTCAAATTCTTGGGTTCAAGTGATCCTCCTGCCTCAGCTTCCCAAGTACCTGAGACTACAGGTGCACGTGCCACCATGCCTGGCTAATTTTTTTTTTCTATTTTTAGTTGCCCAGCTAATTCTTTCTATTTTTAAAGTAAAGATGGGATCATGCTCTTGCTCAGGCTGGTCTCAAACTCCTGACCTCAAGCAATCCTCCCACAGTGCTAGGATTACAGGAATGAGCCACTGCACCTGGCCCAAAAATCTTTAAAGCAATAAGAACAAGTTTCTCTCCATCTGATTTGTCTCCAAGATGATGGCAAGGGAAGAAAGATCAAATGTGGAATCACATTTACAAGCCACATTTGCAGGGAAGAGTCTACTGAGGAACTCCATAGTTGCTATCTTGGGTGGCTTGGAAGAAGTAAAGCCTAAAAGAATTCTCGTGTCATAGGAGAATTCCTGTATGTCCCAGAACATAGGCCTGCCCTCTCCCCACACATAACTACTAAAAAGATCTTTCCCATGAAACACCCAGATTACCCAAAGAAAAATAATAATTTAAAATATTTATATAGTAATAATTAAACAAAAAGGATAGGAGACAAAAGATTGAGAAACATGACAGGAAAAACAAATGGTAGATGAAGTGTACTCACCAGAAATATGTTTCCATGGAGCAGATGAAAAATGAGACAAAATATAAAATTATGAATTTAAAATTATAATGAAGGAATTACTTCCATAAAACAAGAACACAAGACATGCAAGAGTTTATTGTAAAAATAGCAGGAAATTAGGAAATAAAAGATGAACTGGCAGAGCTATGGAGAGAAATGGAAGGACTCCTTTGTAAGGAATGGCTGAAGCCTTGCATAGCAACTAGGGACAAGTAGAATGAAATTATGTCAATCATGTAAATTTATATCTAGGCTCAGCCTTATGAATTTCCCAGTACCCATGACTTACTCTACTTGGAGCCCAGCCTGGCTGGCCTGTGTCTTCTGTCTTCCATTTTTATCTAGTGCCATCAAGCCCTCTACATCTCGTTGGATGACTACTGGCCTAGTTTCTCTTCCATTTTCAGCTTTAATACAGGGGGTCTCCTGGGTCTGTTTAATTTATCTCTCATCTCATCTTACTAGTAGCATCTCTTCTCATGTCATCCTTCACCCAGCAAACATTTATCAAGCATCTACATGGGCCAGCCAGGTACTGTGCTAGGCACAGGGGATATGGTGGCAAACAAATCAGACATGTATCTGCTCTCATGGTTCTTAGAGTCTAATAAGGCACACAAATCTTTTTTTTTTTTTTTTTTTTAAAGTAGAATGGTATTGGTTGGGGAGGAGCTGGTAAGGAAAAACCTAAATTTTTTAAAAAGAATTCACTATTTAAGTTGCCAGTGCTTCTTAGTTTAAGTGGAGCAACCAGGTCACCTAGGAGCAGATCTTCTTTGTTCTGGAAAGATCTCCTGAGGAGTCCCTCCTAGTGATACAAACTGTAAGGCCAGAAAGTCCCCTCTGCCTAAGAGTTGTCACAGGAACTTGGCTGTGTTGTAAAGGCTGCTGCACCTAATCCTTTGGCATGCAGAGCTCTGAGAGCTCTGGGAAGACGCTGTGCAACATGCATTAAGGCCAAAGAGACACCTTCTCCCGTCCCCAAAGAGAGCCCTGCTGAGTGGAGTGAGTTTCCAACTTTTGGGTGATCTCTAAAATAATTTTTTAAAACTGCATGTCCTCTTGCTCATTTTTAAAGTTGACATGTAAATTTTCATCATAAATTTAAATACAAAGGATTTTTATTTATGGCATGTAAATACTGACATTTTAAAACAAAATGTCTATCCCTTTTAAAGATGTCCAATGGGATAGAACTAAACCAGTAATTTGATACTGTTAAATTCCTATTATTTGGTTTCAAATTCTGCAGCCTAAGTGTGATATTGTGTATGTGCTACTTAGGTTAAACTATAACCCAGGTCAGTTAAGTGTTAACAAAACTACTGAGAAAGAAATATTTCATTAGGAGAGACTTTATTTCTAAGAGCAGTTTGCAAACCAGGGACATGAAGCTCCCTGAGACCTTCCAGTGGAAGATAGTGATATCGATGATCCTAACCCTGTGTAAGTCTAGGCTGATGTGTGTGTTTATGTCTTAGTTTTTAAAGTAGTTTAAAAAGTTAAAAAAAAAAAAAAAGAAAGAAAAGAAAATTGAATAGAAAAAACTTGTAGAATAAGGACATAAAGAAAGAAAATATCTCTGTACAGCTGTACAATGTGTATTTTAAGCCGTTACAACAAGAGTCAAAAGTTACAAAATTGCAAAAGTTTATAAAGTAAAAAAGTTAATTAAGCTAAGGTTAATTCATCATTAAAGAAAGAAGAATACTATTTTATAAATTTAGTGTACACTAAGTGTACAGTGCTTATAAAGTCTTCAGTAGTGTACAGTAATGTCTTAGGCTTTCACATTCACACACCACTCACTCACTGAATCAGCCAGAGCAACTTCCATTCCGCAAGCTCCATTCATGGTAAGTGCCCTATACAGGTGTTTGTACAGTACCTTTACTATACCTTTTCTATGTTTGTTACCGAAAGTTCGGCATTTGTCCCTGAGGCCACATCAGAAGAACTAGGACAAGTGGTTTGGGGAGAAGAAAAGGGAGGTTTATCACTATGCTAGCAAATAAGGAAAATGGCATACTCCCCTCTTAAAGCACCAATTTTTCTAACTATAAGCAGAAATACGAGCTTTAAAGGAAAGGTTTTCAGCTTCAGGCTATTGCTGTTTTAACTATAGTTGATGATTCTGCTCAGTCCCATCTCCAGTAAAGACAATCTTGTGTCCTCCCCATTCCCTCACCTCATCTCCTCTTCCTCGTCTGGTCTCATCCAGCCTGATCTCCTCTTCCTCATCTAGGTTGGTCTCCTCTTCCTCGTCCAGTCTGCTCTCCTCTTTCTTGTCTAGTCTTTTCCAGTCTGGTCTCCTCCTCCTTGTCTGTTCTCATCCGGTCTTGTCTTCCTTCTCTTCCTTCTGCAATCTGATCTCTTCTTTGTTGGGTCTCATCTGGTCTGCAACTTCAACCTCCTGGGTTCAAGGGATCCTCTTGCCTTAGCCTCCCAAGTAGCTGGGACTATAGACACATGTCACCATGCCCATCTAATTTTTCCATTTTTTTTTTTTTGGTAAATGAGTTTATTTGGCAAACGTCTGCTCATTCCCAGCCCTCAGTAAGAATAGTCTGGTGTTCCTAAAAGTAGCCACACAGTACTCTTCTGAGGCCTCTTAAATGTCTTCCAGCCTACACAGGTGGAGGGCCAGTGGGGAGTTAGGGTTTTAGCAATCATGCCAAGGACGTATCATTTTCCGAGCAAATGTTTCCACAATAGGTCCAACAGCACTTTTGATTTCTCTCTTCGCATTTCAAGGTTCTAGAACACTTCCTGGTACATTCTTTCACCTTTGGCTGTCCCCAGCACTCCTCAATTAATAGTTCACCCCCATAGTGTTTCTTCAATGCTCCCAGCACAGACAGTAGCACCACACAGAAGAATGTCATGAGTAGAGGTATACGTAGCTTCATGATGCTGACTATATATCGGAACATATGTTGAAATATGTTATCAGGGAGATTTTTTTCTTCCTCTGAAGATGTCCTGGGTGGAGGTGCTGATAACTTTTTGACTGGTAGCTCTTCTTCCTCACCTCTAGGAACTGTGAAGCCCCTACACAGGGGGCAAGTGGAGAGCAGAATGAATTTCAATGGCTCTGGTTTTCATTATGCTTCTGGTCATAGCAGATCTGTGAGTTCTGTTCCAAATCATAAGCCCTGGCAAGAGAGTGATCCTCCTGCTGCTGTAGCAACTCAGGAACCACAGCTATGGCGATGCAGGACTCGAGCAGGGGCCACCTCACTGTGTGAGGATAGAACAGGCTGGACTGCTGCTGCCAGGGCGCCTCTCAGGGGTGGCCACAGCCCCACCTCCGCTGGCCTCCATGCCCGACAGTGGCCTAATTTTTCCATTTTTTGTGAAGATGGGCTCTTACTCTTGCTTAGGCTGGTCTCAAACTCCTGGCCTCAAGCAATCCTCCCTCCTCAGCCACCCAAAGTGCTGGGATTACAGGTGTGAGCCATCACTGTAGTAAGTTTTGAAATCAGGAAATGTGAGTCCCTCAGCTTTGGTCCTCTTTTTCAAAATTGTTTTGTCGATTCAGGATCCCCTGGGATCCCATATGAATTTTAGGGCCAATTTTTCTCTTTCTCCACAAAACATCACTGGGATTTTTATAGGAATTGCTTCAAATGTGTAGATCACTTTGGGTAGTATTAATGTCTTAACAAAATTAAGTCTTCCAATCCATGAGCATGAGATGTGTTTCCATTTATTTATGCCTTCTTTACTTTCTTTCAGCAACGTTTTGTAGTTTTCATTGTACAAGTCTTACCTTCTTGTTTAGTTACTTTCTAAGTATTTTATGCTTTTCAATGCTATTGTAAATGGAATTGTTTTCATATTTTCCTTTTCAAAGTATTCATTCCTAGTGTATAGAAATGCAACTGATGTTTTTTTGTGTTGACTTTGGATCCTGCTCTTTTGCTGAATTCATTTATTAGTTCTAACAGTTGTGTGTGTGTGTGTGTGTGTGTGTGTTTAATCTTTAGGATTTTCATATATAAGACCCTATAATCTGCAAACATAGAGAACTTTACTTCTTCCTTTCTAATTTGGATGTTTTTTTTTTCCTTGCCTAAATGCTCTGGTTAGAACTTCCAGTGCTATGTTACAAAGATGGGGTGAAAGCAGGTATCTTTCTTATTCCTGATGTTAGAGGAAAAGCTTTCAGTAAATATCATCTGATTTGCATGGAATATCTTTTTCAATCCTTTTATTTTTTTTTTTCTTTCTGCTATTTTAAACATTTTTAAAAATAGATTTAGGGGATATAAGTACAGTTTTGTTACATGGATATAGTGTACAGTGGTGAAGTTTGGGCTTTTAGCATAATCATCATCCAAATAGTGTACATTGTACCCATTAAACAATTTTTCATCCCTCACTCCCACTCCCTCTCACTCCATCTTTTTACTTTTAATGTATTTGTGTCTTTGGATGTAAAGCGAGTCTCTTGTAGACAGCATATAGTTGGATCATGTTTTTAAAAAATCTATTCTGCCAATCTCTCTCTTTTGATTGGAGAGTTTAGTCCATTTACATTTAAAGTAATTATTGATAAAGAGTGACTTCTGTCATTTTCCTATTTGTTTTCTATGTGCCTTATAGCTATAGCTTTTTTGTCCCTCATTTCCTGCAGTACTGCCTTCTTTTGCGCTTAGTTGTTTTTCTTAGTAGAACCAATTTAAATTCCTTTCTCATTTCCTCTAGTGTATATTTTATAACTATTTTGTTTGTGGTTACTATGGGGATTGCATTTAATATCCTAAAGTTATAATACTCTAATTTGAATTTATATGAGTTTAACTTCAATAATACACAAAAACTGCTCCTTTACAGCTCTATCTCCACCCCTTTCAGTTGTTGTCACAAATCACATCTTTATACACTGTATACCCAAAGCCATAAATATAATAATTCTTTTAAATGTATTAGTCTCATAAATTATCTGGAAAACAAAACGTGGATTTATAAACCAAAGTTATAATAAAACATAATTGTTTTAAAAAATGTATTAGTCTCTTGAATCATGTAGAATATAAAAAGTGAATGTAACAATTATTGTTATAATACTACTAGCTTTTATAATTGCCCATGTATTTACCTTTGTTGAGATATGTATTTCTTTAAATGGCTTCAAGTTACTGTCTAGTGCCCTTTCATTTCACCTTGCAGGATTCCTTGAAGCATTTCTTGCAAGACAAGTCTAGTGATAACAAGCCCCCTCAGCTTTTGTTTATCTGGGAATGTCTTAATTTTTCCCTCATTTTTGAAGGATAGCTTTGCTGGCTATGGGCTCTTGGTTGATAGTTTTTTTCTTTGGTACTTGGAATATATTGGCCCACTACCTTCTGGCCTCCAGTTTCTGATTAGAAATCTGCTGATAATCTTATCAAGGATCACTGGTATATGATGAGTCACTTATTTTCTACTTTCAAGATTTTCCCTTTGTCTTTCAAAAGTTTGATTATGTGTCTCAGTGTGGGTGTTTTGAGTTCATCTGACTTGGAGTTCATTAAGCTTCCTGGATGTTTAAATGCATATCTTTCAACAAATTTGGGAAGTTTTCAGACATTATTTTTTCAGATATTATCTCTGTCCCTTTCTCTTTTCTCCTTCTGAGACTCTTACAGTGTGCATGCTGGTCTCCTCGATGGTGTCCCACAGATCCTGTAGGTTCTGTTCATTAATCTTTTTTCTTTCTATTCCTCAGACTTTATAATTTCTATTGTCCTATTTTCAAGTTCAGTGATTCTTTCTTTTGTCTGCTCAAATCTGGCTTTGAATCCCTCTAGTGAATTTTTCATTGTATTCATTTTCATTTCATTTATTTATTTATTGTACTTTTCAGGTCTAGAATTTCTTTTTGGTTTCCTTTTAGGTTTTCTCTTTACTGATATTTATATTTTGTCCATACATTGTTTTCTTGACTTTCTCCACATTTTCCTTTAATTCTTTCAGCATCTTTACACAAATTTATTTTGCTTTCATCTACTATATCTGCCAGCAGGTCTTTTTGGGAACAGTTCCCTGTACTTTTTTCCTTCCCGGGGTGGGGAACCTACAGCCTTGGAGCCACATGTGGCTTTCTGGATCCTTGAGTACAGCCTTTTGACTGAATCTAAATTTTACAGAACAAATCAACTCTGGAAATCAGATTCTCTTCCTTCCCTAGGATTTTCTGGCTTTTGTTATTTTTTGTTTGTTTGGTTGGTTTTTTATTCAATGTCAGGGAAAAGTCATAGTGAAGGGAGAACTAGCTTTGGCATAGTGGAAGGTTAAGACTTGAAGCCCTGTGACCTGGGCTAGAAGCCATTGTGCTTTAGGAACAAAGCACCTGGAACAAACTAGAGAGCTGTAACCCTGGGACCCCAAGCCAGGGGCATGACAGGTGAAGCATGCTTGGCCAAGGGTTTACCCTTGTTGTTGTCTCTCCTTGCTGGACAGGCAAGGATCAGGACCGCCAGGGGTGTCACCTAAACAGGAGAAAGAACTCACTGGACTTTGGGACCACCCGCTGAAAATAGTCGTGTAGAAAGTGAGCTTAGGAGCAAAACGGGGCTGGGTTGCCAAGCATTGTTGAAGGCCCACTTCAGTTTAGTGAATGCTGATTTATACAGATAGCAGTCAGTTTTAGAGTGGGGTCTTTCACCAGTAGCACTCAGCTACTGAGGACAGGCTCAAAAAAGTGGGTAATGGCAGTATTACCAGACAGTGTGATGAAAAGACACAGGCTTGGAAATTTAGGGTATCAGAAAAAGCAGTATTGACCTCATGGGCCATAGAACCTAAACAACACAAGAAAGAAGGAAAGAAAGAAGAAGAGAGTCAATTGGAAAAAGTGAAGGGTCAAGTTGAGAGGGAAGGACAGTGATAGCAGGAATAATGGGACAAGCAAGATGGGAGGAGATGTTCCAATTCCTGTCTTTGCAAGAGGAATTGTTTCAGGTAATCACTGGCCCCAGGTGCACTGGCGGGAGGTCTCAGCTGAGGTGGTTGGGAGAGGACAGGTTTGGAGATGAGAAGGCCTGGACACCGGATGGATCACTGTCTTAGTCTGCTCGTGCTGCTCTAAAGGAGTAAATTACAAAGAAAAGAGGTTTATGTGGCTTATACTTCTGCAGGGTGTACAAGAAGCACAGCACCAGCATTTACTTCTGAGGACTTCAGGCTGCTTGTCACCTTGGCAGAAGATGAAGGGGAGCAGGGGTTGGCAGAGATCACATGGCGAGAGGGGAGGCAAGAGAGAGGGGAGGGAGCCGCCAGGCTCTTTACAACAACCAGCTCTCACGGGAGCTAATAGACCAAGAACTCACTCACCCTCTCTCAGGGAGGGCATGAATCTATTCATGAGGGATCTACCTGCATGACCTAAAACCCCCCATTAGGCCTCACCTCCCAACACTGAGATCAAATTTCAACATGAGATTTGGAGGGTCAAACATCCAAACTATAGCAGTCATCCATGTGGAGGTTAAAAGCATCATGCAGGATTGGAAGTGGTAGAGACGTGAGCCCCAGGTGCCCAAGCCTGAGCTAAACCACAGGAGATCTGGGAAGCCAACGACAAGAGTGACAAGAGTGACAGGAAGAGCAGAGAGTGACGCGTGGTTTAAACAGCAAAGAGTGGGCGAGAAGTGGTCTAAAAGGGACAACGAATAACTATGCTTGTGGTAAGTGCCCTGAATGAAAAACACCAGGTACTCTGAAAATAACAAGGCAGCGTGGGGAGCCGGACTCAGCCTCGCTGGGGAAATGGCGTTTAATTAGAGATGTAAAGGCTGAATGGGAGTTTGTCAGCCTGCCCCTGCATGACTCAAAACTGACACTGAATAATAGCTATAGCTACCGTCCAGGAAGAATGAACAAGGGTGCAGATGCAGAGCACTCGGGCCCACTTCAGAGAGGAGGAGGGTGCTTCACCTCCAGGCTCCGAGCCAGGGGCAGGGTGAGGAGGGCGAGGGAGGAGGTCCTCACCCCTCTATGCACCTGCACAACGGGGCTGCAGCAGTGCCCACTTCATAGGGCAGTTACAAAATGCAGAGGAGTTAATACATTTGCAAATCCCCAAAAACACATAGCAGGCTTTATGTAGGGGTTGGCTATAATTATTATTATTTAAGAGAAAGTATTTCCCCTGGAATTACATCTAAGGGAAAATTACAGCAGGTCTTTCTCTCTGTGCTCATTTAATCCTTTCAACACCTTATGAGGCGGGGTAAAAAGAAAAAACCCTAACGAGCAGATTTTCCCCCTTCTTTCTGAATCAACACAGCCTCAAGCCCTGGCCTTACCTGCATTCCGTGGCTTCCACAAAGGGCCTTTTGTTAAAATCTGGAGCGTTCAGGGGATGGCTTCCTGCCAAACTGCCTTTTAATTTATCAAAGACTCCCAGCTCTCAGGTGTTCAGAATCATACTGCTTAATTTTTTAGGCCAGAAGTTGCCTGGGGAGAAGCCAAGGGTTCAAGTGTGTGACTGTGAGGACATCACCAGCCCCACCGGGAAGACCCCTGCCCACCAGCCCCCAGCCGGGCGGCATGTTCCCCACGCAGCAGCTCCGTACACTCAGGTGACCTCCTTCTGGGTTTCTGGGTCAGACCATTTTGAGAGCCTTCTCCAAGTGTCTCAGACCAGTTCCCACATCTGATCCTAAAATAGGTAAGTTACCTGTACGGATGACTTCAGAACGATTGCACCTGCCCTGCGCATCAACACACTGTTTGAAGGAGATGGGAAATACCCCAATCTTTCCTGACTTTTTTCCTTTCTTTTTACAATTTCTTTCTTTTTATTATTTATTCTCATATTTATTTCACCTCGCTATATATTTAGAGCAGTATAAGCCGATGTGAATCCTTCTTGGAATCATGGCAATCAGGACGTGGAGGGGCCAGAAACAAGGG